>ONZH01018170.1:0-55173 GCA_900303285.1 Rhinella marina
TTTTATTTTTTTTGGGAAAAAAGCGACAAAAAAATAACGAATCGGCCATTTTGACGCTTTTTTACGTTTCGCTGTTTTCCGTACAGGAAAGAGATTTTTATATTTTTATACCCATGATGTGTATTTTTTTATTTTTTTAAAATACTTTTATTTTTATTTTGGGGAAAGGGGGGTGATTTGAACTTTTACGTAATTTTAATTTTTTATTTAAAAAACTTTATTTAATTTTTTTTACACTTTTTTTTTATAGTTCCCATAGGGAACTATAACAATCAATCATCTGATTGCCGATATCATAGACTCCAATGCACTTACATTGGAGTCTATGATGATTTTACTACTTTCCTATGGAGCTCTATTACACAGAAGGGAAAGTCTATGCAGCAGCCTCCTGACATTCATTATGACAGAGGCTGCTGCAGGCACGCTCTGCCTCCTCCGATCGCCACACGGGGGAGCCGGAGCAACACCAGAAGCGCGCGCTTCTGGTGTTTGCCGCATTCGGGAGCCGTGGTCAGGATTGACCGCGGCATCCGAGGGGTTAAATGTCCGCGAGTGGCATTACTGCCGGTTGCGGACATCAGCCGCGGGTGACTGCTGTATAAATCAGCAGTTTACCCGCGGCCATCTTTAAATACACACACTGGGCGCGAAGGAGTTAATTGTTCTTCACATAAAATATCATGTTTTTGTTGAAAAAAAGGTTGAAACGGGCCGGACAGGTCAAAATGCTTCCTGAAATTGCACCTGATGGAATATAATAAAGCATAAACCTGATTGAATCATACAGTGGTTGTCGGCATTCTTCTGCAGGTCTTCTGCCTGATCTCAACCAAGGCTGAGAGAGTAATAAAGTCTAAACGCCAGATTAAATTCGGTCATTTTATAATTTTTATTTAAAGGGTTTCTCGTGTCCGTAAATGGCATTTATCATGCCGGCAAAGTTAAAGGGGTTCTCCCATGAATAAGGTAAAAAATTAAAATCAGGCATCATATAGAACATGACAATCTCTTTCTAACAAACCTAGAACCAGCCCTGTACCTCACATGGATCCAGAGAGCTCCACATTCATTGCTCTGCTAGATTTATATCAAGCTGACAGCTCAAGGGAAGTGTCTTTTCTGCTGCAGCTCAGGGGGCGTGTCTCAGCTCTCCCTATCACAGCTCAGGAGGTGTGTCTCAGCTCTCCCTATCACAGCTCAGGAGGCGTGTCTCAGCTCTCTCTATCACAGCTCAGGAGGTGTGTCTCAGCTCTGCCTATCACAGCTCAGGAGGCGTGTCTCAGCTCTCCCTATCACAGCTCAGGAGGCGTGTCTCAGCTCTCCCTATCACAGCTCAGGAGGCGTGTCTCAGCTCTCCCTATCACAGCTCAGGAGGCGTGTCTCAGCTCTCCCTATCACAGCTCAGGAGGCGTGTCTCAGCTCTCTCTATCACAGCTCAGGGGGCGTGTCTAGGCTCTCCCTATCACAGCTCAGGAGGTAGTTGAACAACAAAACTGGGCATGTGCGGCCTTCTCAGTTAGCAGGTCAAAGAAATAAGAAAAAAATGAACAGCAGGTGGCGCTATACAGATACATTTTATTTAATAACTCAGTAGTTATACTTAATGTTTAATTCCATGCAATTAGAAAGTATTAAGATCCAGGGGCTGGTTTGAAAACTGTAGAATATTTTTCGTGGGACAACCCCTTTAATACCAGGACTTACTAATGTATTGTGATTGTCTACATTGCTTCCTTTGCTGTCTGGATTCATTTTTCCTATCACATTATACACATCTCATAGATTAGTGGATGAAGCACTTGGCCAGAAGTACCGGTCCATATCTCACAATGTTCTGGTATGGCAGCAGTCAGAACATTACTGCCAGAATGATCTAGTCTGACGCATCAGGCACTGGCGTATGGCTTGGCTGCCCAGTAGTCCAGGTGATCTTGGAGGGGGTGGCAGGGTGCACTCCAAGTATGCCACCACCTGCTGGTTCAGGTTCTGCTCCATGACTTGCTTGCTGTGGTTTCTTCAGTAGGCGGTGAAGATAAGTGCTCATTAGAGACTCCAGACTTAAGTTGCTGATGGTGGAGCTGGTTCTGCTCCTGACACTGCCCCTTCCCACACACCCTCCCCACCCCCTACCACCAGCAGCCATGGCAGTGGAATTTGAGCGCAGGTGGGCTCCCCCCGGTCAGACCTCCATGAGGATGGACAATGGCGCAGGTAGGCAGCGGCCAACTGACTACATTGGATGTCTCAATAGTAATCGAGTTTATCCTCCCGCTCAGTGGGTGAAAAAAAAGGCCCACATTTTGGCCCAGTAGCGAGGGACTAACATGGTGGACAGCCAGTAGTCATCCCTCTGCTGAATGGTGAAAATACGTCACAACACAAGCAACTTAGCATGCATCTGGCCATTTGCACAAGTGAATCGGAGGTACTCCCTGCCTCCATCTCCTCTGCATACTTCCACGGTCCATCAGGGTCATCTACCTGATCTTCCTCATCGCCCTCCTGCTCCTCCTCTCCTGTTATTTGTGCAGATAAACCATCCATTTCTGTACACATTGCTTGTGTGTGAATGTCCTCCTCTGCCAGTTCAGCCCCCACAAGGCTCAGGTGGCCGTGAGATGTAGGCGCCACGTCTCCTGTCCAGCCAGGTTTATCAGCAATGATGCCGATCGTGGTAACTAAAGGCATTCTGGGTGTCCTACAGATAGAAACTTACAAAATGATGAATGTGTTAATATATCATATGCAGAATCATCAATTATAAGTTGTTTAAAAAAGTCAAATGATGAAAAAGTTAAAAAAAAAGAAATGCCTCAATGTATCAGTGAATCAGTGGTAGCACCGGGACACAAGACACAGTGGAAGGCGAGAGACAAGTTGGTCTATACCATGTACATAGAAGGAGGGGCATACCTTCTGGATGGATGGATATGATGGGTGCTGGGTCTGCACTCAGTAATATGTGCACTGATCCTGAAATACATATGTATAGAGGAATAGGTGAGATCACCATGAGTAAATGTATATATATATATCTTTCTGTTTGGGTCTATGTGCAGCTATATGGTGATATATCTATTTGGTAGGAACATGAATAGGGATACGTGAACCCGTGGATGTTCGGGTTAGACAGGTTCGGCTGAAGTTTGATTCAAAGTTCGGTTTGGGTCCTGAACTAGACCCCGAAGTCAATGGGGACCAAAGTTTGGGGCTGAAAAATGGCCTTAAAAAAGCCATAGAAAGGGCTGCAAAAGTCATCAAAATGGGGGTTAGAGCAGTACAATTACCCTGCAAACAAATGTGGATAGGGAAATGGCTTAAAATAACATAAAATACATAAAAATGATAAATATTAATCTTGAACCAGGAGGCGGAGGTCCAAATGGAGTAGGAATTTGAGGAAGCTGTGGACATGGAGGTGTGGGTGGAAGAGGAGGAGGAGGAAACCAACACAGTTTTTTTTTGTTTTTTTTAAGGCTTCATTCACACGACGATATTTTGTTTCCGTGTCCGTTCCGGTTTTTTTTGCGGACCATATGTGGAACCAGTCATTTCAATGGGTCCCCAAAAGAAATGGAAGGTACTCCGTGTGCATTCCGTTTCCGTATGTCCGTATTTCCGTTCCTCATAAAAGATAGAACATGTCTTATTCTTGTCCATTTTGCTGACAAGGATAGGCATTGTTACAACGGATACGCAAAAAAAAACGGAAACACGGATGCCATACGGAACGTCATCCGTTTTTTTTGCAAAACACATACGGACGGGTGAATGAAGCCTAGATTTGTCTGTTAATTCTGTGTGTGACTTATAGCAATTTTTTGGTGTGCGGCCGGTATATTTCTATACTTTGCCAACATACAAAATAATAATCTTGAGCCAGGAGGTGGAGGTCCGAGTGCAGGAGGAGGTGGAGGTCCGAGTGCAGGAGGAGGTGGAGGTCCGAGTGCAGGTGGAAGAGGCAGAGGAGGTAGCCAACAGTTTTTTATACATTTTTTTTACTTACATTGTTTTTTTTGTTTGTGGAGGCCCCAAAACATTGGGAAATTACAAAGAGAACCCACAAAGTGCGCTGGAGTATAACAATGGCTGGGTGTGGCCGGTGTACCTCTCTACTCTGCCCAAGGTACGGACAAGTCCTGTGGGTTCCATGCCTGGTTCGTTTTGATGAACGTGAATTTGTCCCCGTTGGCTGTGGACAGGTGGCTGCTCTTGTCTGTGATCACAGCCCCCCCCCTGCCGTCCTAAACACAGGTTCGGACAATACACTTGCCGCAGGGCAGGCCAGCACCTCCAAGGCATAAAGGGTAAGCTCAGGCCATGTGGGCAGACCCATCAGTCAGTATGTGCAGACATGTGGACATGTATTGTTCCACCAAGTTGCTGAAACGCTGCCTCCTGCTAAGATGGTCCATATCAGATGATGGCTATGGACATTGTGGCATGCTGACAAACCTTTTCCACATTTCGGCCATGCTAACCCTCCCTTCTGAGGTGCTGGCGGTGCCCCAGCTGTGTGGGCGACTTCCGCCTCGTGCTTTCATGAGCCCCCGCTGTCAGTAAACGCCATCATTTGGGGCGTCTACCAGTGTGTGCTTGTACTTGTGCATCTTCTTCACGCTCCAGTGACGGAAGTATGGACGGCACGTTGTCCTTGTAGCGGGGATCCAGCAAGGTGGCCACCCAGTAATCAGCACTGTTAACAATCAGGGCAACTCGGCGATCATTGCGCAGGCACTGCAGCATGTTGTCGCTCATGTGTGCACCTCTGCACCACCAAATTCGGCATATGTGCCAGGCAAGGCATGTGCATCAAACTGGCTAGGCCCAGAAATGTTACGAAATTTCGCCCATTATCGCACATTACCAGGCTGGGCTGGACAGTTAGGGAGATATAACGTCCCTGGCCGTACTTACTGCTCCACATGTCGGTGGTTATGTAGACCTTGCCACTGATGGTGTTGAGCAGCGCACACCTGATTTTTTCTGCCACTTGTTCGTGCAGGGCAGAGATGGCCCACCTGGAAAAGTATTGGCGGCTGAGAACCATGTACCGTGGGACAACCACTATCATTAAGTTTTTAAAACTCTCCGTCTCCAACAGGCGGAATGGCAGCATTTCAAAGGCCAGGGGGGTAGGTGGGTACTTCCTCATTCTCTCCAGTGTTTGGGAGATGGACAGCTGAACACTTCCATGGGACAGTGTGGAGATGCTCGGTGACACTGCTGGTGGTGTTGCTGTCACATCCTCTCTGTCCATCCAGAGGGGGAGGAAGAGGCCGAGACTGGAGCAGAAGAGGGAGCTGGAGGAACTTCAGGTTTTTCGGGTGTCTACTCCACTGCAGCTCGTGCTTTGCATTTAGATGCCAGACCTTTCGGGACTAGGTGGATGGCCCATGGAAACCCCGCCAACAGAATCAACAAAAAGCATAAGTGACTGCTGTATGACTTGGGGATCAGACTACTTGGCTGATGTGCAAAGGGTTGAGGTGAAGGACAGTTGCCCATGGGTTGCCGATGTCAATTCGGGACCAGGTGGGAGAAAATATGAAGGAACTGGAGGCCTCTACTTATTCTGGCCTCACCATTCATAGAGCGGTATTTGGGCCTACAAAATGATGAACATCCTGTCACCTGTGTGTACCAGAGGAAGGTGTTTAATTTGGGCGCGTACCTGGCATAGATCGACAACATCTTCTCCCGACAGCAGAGCCATCATGTGCAGTGTATACACGTGTGTGCAGTGACATGTAATGGAGGAGCCCCAGCCTCTTATATCACAGGGTAAGAGCCGTCATGTGCAGTGTATACACGTGTGTGCAGTGACATGTAATGGAGGAGCACCAGCCTCTTATATCACAAGGTAAGATCCGTCATGTGCAGTGTATACACGTGTGTGCAGTGATATGTAATGGAGGAGCACCAGCCTCTTATATCACAAGGTAAGAGCCGTCATGTGCAGTGTATACACGTGTGTGCAGTGATATGTAATGGAGAAGCACCAGCCTCTTATATCACAAGGTAAGAGACGTCATGTGCAGTGACATGTAATGGAGGAGCACCAGCCTCTTATATCACAAGGTAAGAGCCGTCATGTGCAGTGTATACACGTGTGTGCAGTGACATGTAATGGAGGAGCACCAGCCTCTTATATCACAAGGTAAGAGCCGTCATGTGCAGTGTATACACGTGTGTGCAGTGACATGTAATGGAGTGAGCACCAGCCTCTTATATCACAAGGTAAGAGCCGTCATGTGCAGTGTATACACGTGTGTGCAGTGACATGTAATGGAGGAGCACCAGCCTCTTATATCACAAGGTAAGAGCCGTCATGTGCAGTGTATACACGTGTGTGCAGTGACATGTAATGGAGGAGCACCAGCCTCTTATATCACAAGGTAAGAGCCGTCATGTGCAGTGTATACACGTGTGTGCAGTGACATGTAATGGAGGAGCCCAGCCTCTTATATCACAAGGTAAGAGCCGTCATGTGCAGTGTATACACGTGTGTGCAGTGACATGTAATGGAGGAGCACCAGCCTCTTATATCACAAGGTAAGAGCCGTCATGTGCAGTGTATACACGTGTGTGCAGTGACATGTAATGGAGGAGCCCCAGCCTCTTATATCACAAGGTAAGAGCCGTCATGTGCAGTGTATACACGTGTGTGCAGTGACATGTAATGGAGGAGCACCCAGCCTCTATATCACAAGGTAAGAGCCGTCATGTGCAGTGTATACACGTGTGTGCAGTGACATGTAATGGAGGAGCACCAGCCTCTTATATCACAAGGTAAGAGCCGTCATGTGCAGTGTATACACGTGTGTGCAGTGACATGTAATGGAGGAGCCCAGCCTCTTATATCACAAGGTAAGAGCCGTCATGTGCAGTGTATACACGTGTGTGCAGTGACATGTAATGGAGGAGCACCAGCCTCTTATATCACAAGGTAAGAGCCGTCATGTGCAGTGTATACACGTGTGTGCAGTGACATGTAATGGAGGAGCACCCAGCCTCTTATATCACAAGGTAAGAGCCATCATGTGCAGTGTATACACGTGTGTGCAGTGACATGTAATGGAGGAGCACCAGCCTCTTATATCACAAGGTAAGAGCCGTCATGTGCAGTGTATACACGTGTGTGCAGTGACATGTAATGGAGGAGCCCCAGCCTCTTATATCACAAGGTAAGAGCCGTCATGTGCAGTGTATACACGTGTGTGCAGTGACATGTAATGGAGGAGCCCCAGCCTCTTATATCACAAGGTAAGAGCCATCATGTGCAGTGTATACACGTGTGTGCAGTGACATGTAATGGAGGAGCACCAGCCTCTTATATCACAAGGTAAGAGCCGTCATGTGCAGTGTATACACGTGTGTGCAGTGACATGTAATGGAGGAGCACCAGCCTCTTATATCACAAGGTAAGAGCCGTCATGTGCAGTGTATACACGTGTGTGCAGTGACATGTAATGGAGGAGCCCCAGCCTCTTATATCACAAGGTAAGAGCCGTCATGTGCAGTGTATACACGTGTGTGCAGTGACATGTAATGGAGGAGCACCAGCCTCTTATATCACAAGGTAAGAGCCGTCATGTGCAGTGTATACACGTGTGTGCAGTGACATGTAATGGAGGAGCACCAGCCTCTTATATCACAAGGTAAGAGCCGTCATGTGCAGTGTATACACGTGTGTGCAGTGACATGTAATGGAGGAGCCCCAGCCTCTTATATCACAAGGTAAGAGCCGTCATGTGCAGTGTATACACGTGTGTGCAGTGACATGTAATGGAGGAGCCTCACAAGAGTGGCTTTCTTCACACCACATTAGATCCCTGAAAGTCAAACATATCGATAGGCTCCTTTCACTAACGGATAGTAAATAGTCATGTGATCGGCAGAGGTTTCCCAGAAATCTATTATTATGATTGGAGATGAGTGAATTGATTCTAAATAAATTGAATTAGTTTGAAATTTTCCAAAAATTCAGCTTCCGAGCAAAAGAGTGCATCTACCGTCTTTCAGATCAAAAGACAGTAGAGCAGGATATGGTAGATAAGGACGGCAGATCACATGACCTCAGGCAGGGCACTGGATAGCGGGCAGTCATTCTCAGGAGGGTCTATATTGACATGTTTCATACCAGCAGGGACTCCTTGTGTATTCTGATCTCGTAGACTGATGTGACAGGACGTCTGTCAGAGACACTACGTTTTTTTCTAAAGAATTGATGCAAAGTTTCTTAACTTAAAGGGGATCCCAAACCAGATCCTCCACCAGCTATGGGGCTTTATTAAGATGGGTCACGCCTACTTTTTTAGATCTGGAAAAGAGCTGGGAAAAGTGGCAGATCTCAGCGCATATGTAGACAAATTTCTGATAGGTGTGGTCTAGTCTCCTCACCCCACCTGAATGTTAGTAAGCATGTACGGTTACTTCGTACTGCAGAGATACAGCCAGGTATAGACATCACTAAACTGCACTAAATTAATCGAGAAAAACCAATCAATGAAATCCGTTTGGGTGCAGTTTTTTAAGCCAAAGTCAGGAGTGCATCCTAACTTAAAGGGCTTGTCCATTTTTTACTATTAATGACCTATCCTTACGATAAGGCATTAATATCAGTCCGGGACAGATCTATCTGTTCGTGTGCATAGAAAGGAGCTGTGCTATAGAAGTGAATGGGGATGCCATACAGAGCAGAGAAAGCGGCACTGCCTTTAGGCGCGCACCCCTATGGGATGCTGGGAGTAGGACCCTCACTGATCTAATATTGATAACCTATCCTGAGAATAGGTCATTAACAGTAAAATGTGAACAACCCCTTTAATGGCTTGTACCTCTAGTTCCTGGTCGATCCCGTCTGTTAGGCCCAGGCCTAGCATATCCCCAGCATCTACTGCCTTGCTGTCTCCGCCAGATGGGGCAGGCGAGTGTCTGCCTGATGCATCTTCCGGCCATGCTGCCTCCGTGCTCCATCCCATGCTGGCATCCCATAGGGGTGCACGCCCACTGCTTCCTGTCATTCATGCTTCCAGCAGCGCGTGCTTCCTTCCACCCAGCACGACCTCTGGGCAGGGTTACAGGTTTAAATAGCAGCTTCCTCTGCTAGGAAGTTGCCTGAGCATTGAGTTACTATCAGTAATAATTAAGGTGTTCTGTTCTGGTCTTCTGTTTGGCCATTCTATTTGCCTGCTGGACTTGTCTGAACGTGAGCCAGTCGGATTCTCTGTACCGCGCAACTACCTGTTACCAGCTTCTGACCTCTGGCTTGTCTCTGGTCATGCTTCAGCTTCTGCCTCTGACAATCATCATCATCATCATCAAAATCTGCTGCTTTTACTCCAGTCTTCTCACCACCGTGTCTGCTATTGGACTCAGTTCACACTAACTGTGTTTCTAACCTCGAACTTGAACTATTGGAGTATTACCTGTTGTCTGACTCTAGGTAGTGGTTCAGTTTCAGCTTTGGTATGTTCTATCCTGTCTCCTGTGAGAGTGCTGCATAACACACTAGGGGTTAGTGGTTACTATCCTATAGTTGACACAGAGACTCCATCACATCTTATTAGCCATCAGAGAATCCATACAGGAGAAAAGCCATATTCATGTTCAGAATGTGAGAGATGTTTTAAAACGAAAACAGATCTTGTTACACATCAGAGAATTCACACAGGAGAGAAGCCATATTCATGTTCATAATGTGAGAAATGTTTTACAGGGAAATCACTACTTGTTAGACATGAGAGAATTCACACAGGAGAGTAGCCATATTCATGCTCAGAATGTTTTCAGATCTTGTTAGACATATGAGTCTCCACACTATCTCTGGTTTGACCAGTGGCCTCCACCCACTGGTTTTAACAAAGCCTAATAGTAATGTTATAGGTTTGTGTACTTGTACTTGTGTTTGTGTAGTTTGTTTTTTTTAAATCAATAATTCAATTTTTATCTGTACAGAAAATCCCAGCAAAAGTTTTAAAGGGGTTTTCCCACGAAGCAAAAATCACTGACCGGCATTATTATTTAATAACAAAATTTTCCCCCATAAGGTCTATTTAAAAAAAATGGATATTTCTAATACAAAATAAATATGCAGCACACTACCTATGTTGGTGTTTATTTGCTCGTTGCCTAGGGTTGCCGACCATACACATCTTCCGTGTGTATGGTCGCGTCTGGATATTTCCCCCCCCTCATGCACGCGCCGCGGCCCGGCGTTCAGAGATGGCATCGCTGCTGTAAGACGCCGCGCATGCGCTGTATGCACAAGCCAGCGGCGCCTCGTATCTCGGAAGCGCCGCTGGCTTGTACATACAGCGCATGCGCGGGGATTCGCCGGCACCTCGCTGCTCTATGCGCAAGCCAGCGGCGCTTCCGAGATACGAGGCGCCGCTGGCTTGTGCATACAGCGCATGCGCGGCGTCTTACAGCAGCGATGCCATCTCTGAACGCCGGGCCGCGGCGCGTGCATGAGGGGGGGGAAATATCCAGACGCGACCATACACACGGAAGATGTGTATGGTCGGCAACCCTAGGCAACGAGCAAATAAACACCAACATAGGTAGTGTGCTGCATATTTATTTTGTATTAGAAATATCCATTTTTTTTAAATAGACCTTATGGGGGAAAATTTTGTTATTAAATAATAATGCCGGTCAGTGATTTTTGCTTCGTGGGAAAACCCCTTTAATGGAAATGTTATATTATCACTAAGTTATAATGAGGAAGCTGAAGATATCATGCCACGCTCTTCAGGAGAAAATCTCATTGACCTTAATGTACATCTAGGAGTTCACAGTACAGATCTATCACATAATCCTTCTAGTCACAAGAAACCTTCTCCTGATCAATTACAGCTTGTTACCACAAATACAGGTCAAAACGGGGGTTAAAGGACTCGCTGTGATAAAAGGTTAAGAAAAAGCGCAAGATTTTCTACACAGAGAAGAATTCACACAGGAAAGAAACCATATTCATGTTTAGAATGTGGGAAATGTTTTGCAGCTAAATCAAATCTTGATAAACATAAGGGAATTCACATAGGTGAGAAGTCATATTCATGTTCAGAATGTGAGAAATGTTTTAAAAAGAAATCATATCTTGCTGCACATCAGAGAAGTCACACAGGAGAGAAGCCATATTCATGTTCAGAATGTGATAAATGTTTTAAACAGAAATCACATCTTATTACCCATCAAAGAAGTCATACAGGAGAAAAGCCATATTCATGTTCAGAATGTGGAAAATGTTTTGCAATGAAATCACTTCTTGTTAGACATGAGAGAATTCACATAGGAGATAAGCCGTATTCATGTTCAGAATGTGGGAAATGTTTTCTAGATAAATCAATTCTTGTTACACATGAGAGAAGTCACACAGGAGTGAAACCATATTCATGTTCAGAATGTGGAAAATGTTTTACAGAGAAATCACATCTTATTAGCCATCAGAGAATCCATACAGGAGAAACGCCATATTCATGTTTAGAATGTGAGAGATGTTTTACAATGAAAACAGCTCTTGCTAGACATGAGAGAAGCCACACAGGAGAGAAACCATATTCATGTTCAGAATGTGGAAAGTGTTTTGCAATGAAACCAGATCTTGTTAGACATAAGAAAATTCACATAGGAGACAAGTTGTTTTCATGTTCAGAATGTGGGAAATGTTTTCTAGATAAATCAGTTCTTGTTACACATGAGAGAAGTCACACAGGAGTGAAACCGTATTCATGTTCAGAATGTGGAAAATGTTTTACAGAGAAATCACATCTTATTAGCCATCAGAGAATCCATACAGGAGAAAAGCCATATTCATGTTCAGAATGTGAGAAATTTTTTCAACAGAAATCACATCTTATTAGCCATCAGAGAATCCATACAGGAGAAATGCCATATTCATGTTCAGAATGTGAGTGATGTTTTAAAACGAAGGCAGATCTTGTTAGACATGAGAGAAGTCACACAGGAGAGAAACCGTATTCATGTTCAGAATGTGGGAAATGTTTTCAACAGAAATCACATCTTATTAGCCATCATAGAATGCATACAGGAGAGAGGTCATACTGCTGCTTAGAATGTGGAAAATGTTTTAGAGAGAAATCAAAACTTATTATACATGAGAGAAATCACACAGGAGAGAAACCATATTCCTGTTCAGAATGTGGGAAATGTTATAAACAGACATCACATCTTATTAGCCATCAGAGATTTCACACAGGAGAAAAGCCATATTCATGTTCAGAATGTGGGAAATGTTTTCCACAGAAATCAGATCTCGTTAGACACATGAGAATTCACACAGGAGAGAAGCCTTATTCCTGTTCAGAATGTGGGAAACGTTTTAATTGTAAATCAGGTCTTTTTGGACATGAAAGAAGTCACACAGGTGAGAAGCCATTTTCGTGCTCAGAATGTGACAAATGTTTCACTACTAAAGCCAAACTGAAAAACCATCAGAGACATCACACAGGAGAGAAGACATTTTGAAGTTTCATTTGTGGAATGTTTTGTAAGGAAATTAAATTCTAAAACTCAGATATAAGACTATACTAATACTATAAGAGCAAAAAAGAATTTTAAACTCATTTTTTACACAAACAGGTTATTAACTGGGGCAACATGGCAACACACAGTATATCGCTCAAGAACAATTCTGCCAACTCGTCTGCCGCTTGACTTGCAGCTACTTTTTGGGATGAGATTTTGCTGTAATAAAATCAGCCAAAATGCAGAAAAGTCGCAGTCAATTTTCAGTGGCACATGGCTTGCATTGTATTCTGTGATGAGATATGACCTGCAAACAAGAAGCTACATCAGCTGCTCATGCGCTGCCTCGCTGTGTCTGATAGGCTAGGGCTACATTTCGACATTTGTTGAGTGACATTTCATATAATGTATTTCAATGGTGTCACAATCACATCAGAACTATTCCAAGAGGTGGCAGTCGGTGGCTCTCCTGCAGCAAAAGTCCAGATCCCTGTAAAAAGTTTATAGGGTTAATATCAGGAAACCTCTAGGACAACACCATTAAATGTAATCTCCTGCAAAAATGTTTATTCCATGTCCTGCTAGAAATGTACATGATGTAATCTGTAGTGAATGTCATTTTCTTACCAGTGTCTGTATTTGTGAGTTATATTTCCCTGATGTTTCTCATATGTGTCATGTGACCAGCAATCAGACCCATCAACTCACACAGCATCTTATGTGTGGACAGAAAGTCTAATTCTCTATGTATTCCTATGGGATGCTCATATATGTGTTTCATATGTATCCTACGTCTGGATGAATTATTAGTATATTGTATACTCATTGGGGAAAAAAAAAAATACCGCACTTGGAAGCTGTTGTTGGAAGGAAGCTTTCTACACTGACTGGCCAAAGAAAATGTCACCACCTAAGCAAATAGGTAAGAGCCTCCCAGTTGGTCAGGTCTAGGGTTCACCAACGTTATGTACCCAAAGAATGAGGTTATCTGACTACCTGAATATACTGAATGACCAGGTTATTCCATGAATGGATATTTTTTCCTTGATGGCACAGTATATGCCAGGATTCATCGGGCTCAAATTGTGAAAGAGTGTTTAAAGTAGAACTCCCGCAAAAATGTTTATTCTCTGACCTGTTAGAAATGTACATGATATAATCTATAGTGAATGTCATCTTCTCATCAGAGACTGTATTTGTGAGTTATCCCCCTTCTTCTTACTGTAGCTGGGTCATGTGACCAACTCCCTGACCTCCAACTGACCCAGGACAGGAAGACAGTTACTTCTCTATTCATTCCTATGAGACTCAGAGTGAAGCTTCCATAGGAATACATAGAGAATTAGACTTCCTGTCCACACATAAGATGCTGTGTTATCTGGTGAGTCTGATTGCTGGTCACATGACACAGATGAGAAGCATCAGGGAGATATAACTCAGAAATACAGACACTGGTAAGAAAATGACATCATGTACATTTCTAGCAGGACATGGAATAACATTTTTTGCGGGAGTTCTTCTTTAAGGAAAGAAGAGACATCATTTTCACACATGGAGTACAGACCTCAACCCCATTGAGAATCTTTGTTGGTTGTGCTCAGTGTTTTTGAGTTTGCGCAGTGGTCTAAATCTGCCAGTACAAGATCTTGGGGAAAAATTAATGCAACAATGGACAGAAATAAATGTTGTGACATTGCAGATTCTTGTGGAAACGATGCCACAGCGAATCCATGCCGTAATCAAAGCTAAAGGCAGTCCAACAAAATATCAGAGTGTGTGACCTTTGTTTAGGCCAGGCAGTGCATGTAAAGATGATAAATGTGATCACAATCTTAGAGTAGAAGGAGAAGTTTATTAGGGAAAACTGTACAGTTGAAGGCGGCTCTGGACCCTGTTGGCCACCTCTAGTCTAGATACAAGATGGGTTATGGTTGGGCATGGAAGCAGACAGGTTTCGTATAGTATCCTGGAGGGAATCCTGCATACTCGTTGATAGTCGAAGCTGGCATCGAAGGGGGTCCCATAAATGCTTAACTGGTGATAAAACTGGCCACTAGGCAGGTCAAGGAAGTGAAATCTGGTGGAGACATTCCTGGGAAACCCTCGCTGTGTGGGGGCGAGTATTATCGTGCTAAAAAATGCCAGTTGGAAGCCATACCATAAGAGGCACCAGTTAGTGTCCCTTGCATAACTACTCGAGGTCACCGACTTTCGGATGTGGGGGCTCCCCAAATCATCAACTAGCAGTCACTGCACAGGATCAAAGAGTTCACCACTTGGTCGACATGCTCAAACCCACTCACCATCAGATCCCTTGTCAGCAGACCATACGGACCTCTTTACTGGTGTTCTGTCTGGGCTGGAGCCTGTTCGCTGGTTGTGGGCCCTCACTCAACTACTGCTCCCAATAGCTAGGTCAGAAAAGCCTAGATGTGTCATGTACTCACCTGTCCACGTACCCATGGCAGCGCTGCTGGAGTTGCTCAGGACCTATCAGGAGGCAGGGATCATCACCCAGTTGGGGCCTACTGTTTAGGGTGGATCTTTCAAGTAGGTAGGGAGAATGCAGTGGGTGGATACTGTGGGTGCACTTTCCCTAACTTTTGTGACAAGATGGCGGACAGATTGTTGAAATTACCATCTTTCTTCTCTCAGTTCAATGTTGAGCCTCCTCTCAAAGTCTGTCAACTCTGCAAATTGTCTTCAAATACATAGAAGAGGCATGACGAGCAGTCAGCGATCTCACATCAAGAGGTACACTACCCAAAAGTAACCTCTGAGAACTTAAATATGGGGCAGCAGGGGCAGCATTTTATGCCCTCTTGTGGTAAGACACATTGTCTAGTCAGATCACGCCTGTACATATTTACATAGCTGGCTGAGGCATAACTGCACGCCGACTCGTAATACAACATCTCTATCTTGGGTGCATTATTTATTTCGTTTTTTTTGTCAATTGGTGTATTTCTAAGAAAAGTACTAGCCGGCAGGTTGCTCTCTCATTTGGCCTCTGCTTCTCAGTATAGCACCAGACCCCCAGCTGGGGGGGGGGATAATAAAACTGTAGCAAAAATAATATATCTCTATATCTGTATAATTGCACTTCTGTGGGTGTTACAGAACCACTAGCACAGTGAGCTCAATTATCACTTGTTTAGCACCTGGGAGAATTTAAAGGGTTTCTGTCACCAGTTTTTTCGGTATGAATCAGGCTGACATTAGAGATGTGCTAATGTCACCTGATTCCAAATATATATCTGTTTTATTTACTGGTGCCCCCATTTTTATATAAAATAAACTTTTATTTTATGCTAATAAAGCCTTACCTTATTAGCATAAGGCATTACCCCAGCTCCTAGAGGCTCTGTTGATTGATAGGCCCAGGCAGAGAAGAAACACTCCATTCACCATAGCTTGCAAGGACCTTCAATGATGTCATGACCATGTGATCAGTCACATGGTTAGGATCACAAACAGCCTGTCTCCTCCTAAACCATGTGACTGATCACATGGTCATGACATCATTGAAGGTCCTTGCAAGCTATGGTGAATGGAGTGTTTCTTCTCTGCCTGGTCCTGTCAATCAACAGAGCCTCTAGGAGCAGGGGTAACGCCCCTTGCACCTAGAAGCCTTATTAGCATAAAATAAAAGTTCATTTTATATAAAAATGGGGGCACCAGTAAATAAAACAGATAAATATTTGGAATCAGGTGACATTAGCACATCTCTAATGTCAGCCTGATTCATACCGAAAAAACTGGTGACAGAAACCCTTTAATTCTGGAGGTTCCCGGATTATTTATGATTTTCTCAGACTACATTTGGTGAATTTTGTAGACAATCTCACACATATTGACTTGACTTTATATAGCAGTGCTCAGGGGTCAGTACAGAGATCTCTCCCATCATCTATTTATCCCCAGGACTGTGACTGTGACGAGGGGACATCCTCTGCGTCTGGAGGAAAGAAGGTTTGTACACAAACATAGAAGAGGATTCTTTACGGTAAGAGCAGTGAGACTATGGACTCTTTACTGTAAGAGCAGTGAGACTATGGACTCTTTACTGTAAGAGCAGTGAGACTATGGACTCTTTACTATAAGAGCAGTGAGACTATGGATTCTTTACGGTAAGAGCAGTGAGACTATGGACTCTTTATGGTAAGAGCAGTGAGACTATGGAACTCTCTCCCTGAGGAGGTGGTGATGGTAAGTTCACTATAAGAGATCAGGAGGGGTCTGGATGTATTTCTGGAGGTAATAATATTACAGGTTATAGTTACTAGAGAGGGGTCGTTGATCCAGGGAGTTATTCTGATTGCCTGATTGGAGTCGGGAAGGAATTTTTTTTCCCCTAAAGTGAGGAAAATTGGCTTCTACCTCACAGGGGTTTTTTTTTGCCTTCTTCTGGATCAACTTGTAGGATAACAGGAAGAACTGGATGGACAGAGGGCTTTTTTCATCCTTATAAACTATGTTACTATGTTACTAAGGGGTCACATTATTTCTAATGTTTCTCTTACCATTTTAACCTCCAACACGACTCCTTCCTTCATACAGAACATACTCACGCTCTTCGCCCATCAGCTCACATAAAGTATGAGTTTGATACAGTTAAACAGACGAATGACGAATTCATAGGAGGCCAAGAGTATTGGTTCACGAGGATGGATCAAAACATATACTTCGCCACTAGAATTAGGGAGACTACTGTCCCATCCGATACACTCTCACATTACATACCGCCCTATAAGCCTTATCAAAGATCCAACCACAGGTTCTACCCATTCATCATTATTTTGAGAACCTTTATAGAGCAGACCACCATGAATATGTTTGTTGTAGGATCCAGATTGGATCTGGTGGTCAGCCATGTTGTTTTAGGCAGACATCTTGTGTTTCTACCTCAGAAAGGAGCTTAGCTAAGGAATTCATCACCATATTAAAGTGAATTGTGATGTGTCCTAGTGGTAGGAGATAGAGTTTTAGTTGTAATTGATTAAAGAGTCATGATGTAATGGAGAACTTTAGAAAGTAAATGTTATTTGTACTAATGGTGGATGTCTTGGCCAAGATACAGTGGGGAAAAAAGTATTTAGTCAGCCACCAATTGTACAAGTTCTCCCACTTATAAAGATGAGGTCGGCCTGTAATTGACATCATAGGTAGACCTCAACTATGAGAGACAAAATGAGAAAACAAATCCAGAAAATCACATTGTCTGATTTTTAAAGACTTTATTTGCAAATTATGGTGGAAAATAAGTATTTGGTCAATAAGAAAAGTTCATCTCAATACTTTGTTCTATATCTTTTGTTGGCAATGACAGAGGTCAGATGTTTTCTGTCTTCACAAGGTTGGCACACACTGTTGCTGGTATGTTGGCCCATTCCTCCATGCAGATCTCCTCTAGAGCAATGATGTTTTGGGGCTGTCGCTGGGCAACACAGACTTTCAACTCCCTCCAAAGGTTTTCCATGGGGTTGAGATCTGGAGACTGGCTAGGCCACTCCAGGACCTTGAAATGCTTCTTATGAAGCCACTCCTTCGTTGCCCTGGCGGTGTGCTTGGGATCATTGTCATGCTGAAAGAAATTGTACATGGTTGACCCTTGGTGTTGGGGTAGGTGATAAATAAAGATGACCAGCTCTAGTGTTCGGTCCATATGTCTCCAAGAAGAGCAGAATAGAGACAATGACTAAGATTGGACAATATTGATGGATGACCCAAGAGAATGTATTATATATGCGTGAAGTTTTTGTCATAAGAAACATTTATCCAATTAGAAGTTGTTGGAGGTGTAACTTATGTAGATCAATGGTTATGAATAGTAAAATATCTGTGATGTCATATACATGAACATGTATAATATAACATATGTATAATAATCATGTAATCTGTGTGTAAACATTGAAGTCTATGGCCTGTGGCTCACTGCTTTGTATAAAAGACCCTGTTTGGGGGTATAAACCAAGCGCTGCCTTTTACCACTGCTGCCACTCTCTTCCATCTTCCTCATATGCCGTACTGTTGCTCTTGTCTCTTAATAAATGAAAGACTCTTCTCAAGAAGTCGTCGTCTCAGAAGTCTTGAATTATTGCGATCAGTTTCCAACAATGTTATAGATGCAATCCTTTTTATAATCCGTATATCTTATTGGTCTCTCAGACAACCAAGTCGACTCTTGATGAGGCCATAACTGAAGAAGTACGTAATCCCGGAGTCCTCCAACAAGAGAACCCCAGGTCCACACGGTTTTAGTAATGAGTACTACAACCTTCTGGCCAGAACTCGCCCCCACTCTTATTAGACTTTTCAATGAGATTTACCTCTTTAACACCCTATAAGTCCTATTTACTGAATGAAAAACTATTCTCCTTCCCAAACAAGGTAAAGATCTCACCCTCCCACAGTTTACTGGACCATATTCAGGGGCGGACGTAAGACCTGTGCAGCCGGCTCAGCCATCTGCGACTGGACCACTGCCGTCGTGCTGCAGCTGAATATTGTGGTGGGGCACAGGAGCCCATAGTTCTCTGCCGCCGATCACCGTCATAGGCTTCAGGTCTAGTAGGCCTGAGGCCTATGCGGTAGTAAAGGCCTGGCACAGGCGGGCGTGATGATGTAATCGCGCGTGCCTGTGTCAGAATGCAGCGCAGTGATGGATGCGCACCTGCCTTACCATCCCGGCCTGAACCATCTGCGCAAGAGCGCGGGACACAGGTGAGTATTAGATTTTATTTGTTCATTGTTTTCTGTGTGCCAACTTTAGGGGATATTACTTTCCGGAAGGGGGACGCTAGAGGACATATTACTGAAGGGACAGTGGAGGCAAATTACTATGTGAGGACAGTGTGAGGGAAAAATAGCATCTGATATGGGGGTCTGAGGATTTGACAAGAGGGGCTTAGGATCTGAAATGGGGGTCTGAGGATCTGAAATGGGGGGTCTGAGGATCTGAAATGGGGGGGTCTGAGGATCAGATATGGGGGTCTGAGGATCTGATATGGGGGTTTGAGGATCTGATATGGGGGTTTGAGGATCTCATATGGGGGGGTCTGAGGATCTGATATGGGGGGGTCTGAGGATCTGAAATGGGGGGGTCTAAGGATCTGATATGGGGGGTCTGAGGATTTGACAAGAGGGACTTAGGATCTGAAATGGGGGGGTCTGAGGATCAGATATGGGGGTCTGAGGATCTGATATGGGGGTTTGAGGATCTGATATGGGGGGGTCTAAGGATCTCATATGGGGGGGTCTGAGGATCTGAAATGGGGGGGGTCTGAGGATCTGATATGGGGGTCTGAGGATCTGATATGGGGGGTCTGAGGATCTGATATGGGGGGTCTGAGGATCTGATATGGGGGTCTAAGGATCTGATATGGGAGGGTCTAAGGATCTGATATGGGGGTCTAAGGATCTGAAATGGGGGTCTAAGGATCTGAAATGGGGGTCTAAGGATCTGAAATGGGGGTCTGAGGATCTGATATGGGGGGTCTGAGGATCTGATATGGGGGGTCTGAGGATCTGATATGGGGGTCTAAGGATCTGATATGGGGGTCTAAGGATCTGATATGGGGGTCTAAGGATCTGAAATGGGGGTCTAAGGATCTGAAATGGGGGTCTGAGGATCTGATATGGGGGGTCTGAGGATCTGATATGGGGGTCTAAAGATCTGATATGGGGGTCTGAGGATCAGATATGGGGGTCTAAGGATCAGATATGGGCGTTTGAGGATCTCATATGCGGGTCTAAGGATCTGAAATGGGGGGTCTGAGGATCAGATATGGGGGTTTGAGGATCTGATATGGGGGTCTGAGGATCTGATATGGGGGTCTGAGGATCTGATATGGGGGTCTGAGGATCTGATATGGGGGTCTGAGGATCTGATATGGGGGTCTGATGATCTGATATGGGGATCTGAGGATCTGATATGGGGGTTTGAGGATCTGATATGGGGTCTGAGGATCTGATATGAGGGTCTGAGCATCTGACAAAGGGGTCTGAGGATCTGATATGGGGGTCTGAGAATCTAATATGGGGGTCTAAGGGTCTCACATGGGGGTCTGAGGATCTGATATGGGGGTCTGAGGGTCTAAAATGTGGATCTGATATGGGGGTTTGATTTGAGGTCTGATATGGGGGCCTGATCTGAAAGGAAGTGGGTATTTTTTGTATTACCACACATTATAGGGGGTATTTTTGTACTGGTGCACATTAAAAGGGGGCATTTTTCTGCTGGCACACATTGTAAGGAGAATTATTACTACTAGGAGACTATGGGGAACAAGATTACTAGTATGGGCTCTATGTGGGCATTATTACATTTGGGGCACAATAGGGACACCCTGGCAGATAATTATTTCTATTAGTGGGACTTTGGGGAGCACTATTACTGTGGGGGCGCCCTGGCACAATATCAGCTTAGCACAGTTATATTGGGGGACATTATGAATACACTATTACTGTCAGGAATACTATTTCCTGGATGCAGTTATTATTATTTTGTTGGTTTGTTATCGTCATTTTATTTATTTGTCATCTCTTTTTTTAAACTCTGCAGAGATGAGAGAAGGCTGAAGGAAGTCATCATGGCGGTCTGGTCTGAAAGACGAAGACCAGTGAAGGCAGAATAGTAGGAAGAGGCAAAAAATGAGGGTGACGTCAGAGGTAACATCACCCTGTTGTCAGACGATGCTTATGGCTCAGTCGTACTTTCCACATTTTCATTTCCTTCTGGCCAACGGCTAGTGGAGTCACTGGTTAATACTGACTGGGAGGCTGGTGCTGAGTCTGACAGTGCCGCCACCGATACAGCCACTGACGTTACTGGCGGATGATGTGGTTTTCCCTCCTTTATCCTGTCCTATTTCATTTTCTTTTGCCAAATATATCCTAATCAAATATGCCTCTGTTTTCGACTACACAACTGCAAGAAATTTTTGTCCTGTACTACATGCAATAGTCCAGTGTACAGTTTTATTTTAACCCCTTCACGCTCAGCGCCGTACATGTACGGCGCTGGGGCGATACGGGCACATGGCGCCCGCTCGCAAGTGCGGCGGGCGTCATGGCCGGCAAGTCTCTGCTGTTTCTAACAGCAGAGACTTGCCGCTACTTACCGCCATCGGCGGCGTCTTCCTGGGCGTTTAGATGCCGTGATCACGGCATCTAGTTGCGTCTGAACCCGGAAGCATTCGCTTCCGGGTGGTGTACAGACACCCCGTGTGGCCAATCGGGGTACACCATATGAAAACTGTAATCCTCGCTGGTGAGGATTACAGTTTTCAAAGTGCAATTCTTATTCTGGCCACTAGATGGCAGGCCAGGATAAGAAATGAGCAATTCTTGGATTTCTGAGTCTATAAAATCCCTGATTGCTCATAAAGAAAAAAAAAGCCACAATATATAAGTCCATATTTGAGCTTTCAAATAGTAAAAATAAATTAAAAAAAAATGTTAAAAAATATATAAAAAATAAAAAAGATATAAAAGTTCAAATCACCCCCCTTTCCGTATAATTAAAAAATAAATACCTAAATAACAATAAATATAGACATCATGGGTATTACCATGACCGAAAACGCCCGTACTTTTAAAATATAAAAAAAAAAATTCCAATACGGCAAATTGTGTGGCGGAAAAAAGCGTCCAAATGGCGATTTGCCGTTTTTTGTCGCTTTTTTTTTCTTAAAAAAATTAAATAAAAAGTGATCAAAAAGTCATACACACCCCAGAATGGTATCAATAAAAACTTCAGATCGTCCCGCAAAAAATGAGCCCCCATACAGCTCCGTACACATAAATACCAAAAAGTTATAGGGGTCAAGATGTGACAAGGAAAAAAAAAAAAAAAAGGGCAACTTTCTAATTATTTTATCACTATGAAAACGCAGGAAAAACTATACATATTAGGTATTGCCGGATTCGTACTGACCAGTAGAATGAAAGTAACGGATCAGTTTTAATGCACATCGAACACTGTAAATAAGAAACCCGTAGAACTGTAGCGGAATAGCGTTTTCTTTGCAATTTCACCCGGTTTGGAATTTTTTCCCCGCTTCCCACTACACCGTATGCAATATTAAATGGTGGCGTTGGAAAGTACAACTTGTCCCGCAAAAAAGAAGCCCTCATACAGCTATGCGAACAGAAAAATAAAAGAGTTATGGCTGTTTGAAGGCAGGGAGCGCAAAACGAAAATGCATGACCGAAAAAACCTCCGGGAGTGAAAGGGTTAAATACACACATAAATGGCGTCCGTACACAACATCATGCAAGAAATTGAATATTGAAATTGAAGTTTTCATTAAAGTTTTCTCAAATACTCACCAAAATAGCGTGTGATTAAATAAATGTATAACTAAATAAAGAATGCACAGTCACTTACCGTATTTTCCCCAAAAAGTAGGGGAAAATGGCCGTGCGTCTTATAAAGCGAATACAAGTGAACGCTTCCATTATGGAAGCGCTAACTTGTATGTATCATGTGCCGGGACCCCCATCAGACCTCAGATCAGCCCATCCAGCCCCATAAGGATAAAATAAAAAACTCACCTCTCCTGCGCTGCGGCTCCGCTCCGGTCTGGCGCTCCTCTGTCTTCTCCGGGCCGGTTTTGCCTGACCTGACTGCGTACAGCATCAGGACATAGAAGACAGAGGAGCGCCGCACCAGGAGCGGTAAGAGAGGTTTTTATTTTATCCTTATGGGGGCTGGGTGGGCTGATCTGAAGTCTGATGGGGGCAGAGGGGGCTGATATGTGGGCCGATCTGAGGTCTGATGGGGCAGAGTGGGCTGATATGGGGGCGGAGTGGGCTGATCTGAGGTCTGATGGGGGCAGAGGGGGCTGATATGTGGGCCGATCTGAGGTCTGATGGGGCGGAGTGGGCTGATCTGAGGTCTGATGGGGCGTAGTGGGCTGATCTGAGGTCTGATGGGGCGTAGTGGGCTGATCTGAGGTCTGATGGGGCGGAGTGGACTGATAAGGGGGCACAGTGGGTTGATATGGGGGCTGATCTGAGGTCTGATGGGGCGGAGTGGGCTGATCTGAGGTCTGATGGGGCGTAGTGGGCTGATCTGAGGTCTGATGGGGCGGAGTGGACTGATAAGGGGGCACAGTGGGTTGATATGGGGGCTGATCTGAGGTCTGATGGGGCGGAGTGGGCTGATCTGAGGTCTGATGGGGGCAGAGGGGGCTGATATGGGGGCCGATCTGAGGTCTGATGGGGCGGAGTGGGCTGATCTGAGGTCTGATGGGGGCAGAGGGGGCTGATATGGGGGCCGATCTGAGGTCTGATGGGGCGGAGTGGGCTGATCTGAGGTCTGATGGGGCGGAGTGGACTGATAAGGGGGCACAGTGGGTTGATATGGGGGCTGATCTGAGGTCTGATGGGGCGGAGTGGGCTGATCTGAGGTCTGATGGGGCGTAGTGGGCTGATCTGAGGTCTGATGGGGCGGAGTGGGCTGATATGGGGGCACAGTGGGTTGATATGGGGGCTGATCTGAGGTCTGATGAGCATGTGACATGGAGGGCTGATATGGGGGTCTGATATGAGGTGTGATGAAAAATATTTTTTCTTATTTTCCTACTCTAAAATCTGGTGTGTGTCTTATCATCAGGTGCGTCTTATAAAGTGAAAAATACAGTAATTGTCAGTGCTCTTTTGCACGGATAGATTGTGTGCGTGGCAGTGTAAATGACTCCCTCAGCACACTATACTTTCACTAAACCCTAAATCTATCTAGCTACTATTTAAATAAATCTTCGCTTGTGTTCACACACTAGACTGCTCACACTATCTACACCACTCACTTGTGGATGAAATTTCAGGATGAACCTAAAATGCCCTCCAATCTTTTCAGGAGAACATAATGTGACCTTCTCTAAACTTCTGAATACACACGTCCAACTGTTCAATGTTTCAGTACTTTTTGCACAACTTGCTGTTCTCTAACAAGAAGCTTAATGTAAAAATTCTCAACAGTTGTTTGATCCATGAATCACCCAATAAATTTCCTGGTTTAATTAGAATTGGTATTAAAACAGTCCTCCTCATCATGATGTTCACATTTTGACATCATGAGACCAAGACAACATCTAACAGTAACTCACCATTGCAAGGCTTCAATCAGGATGTACTGAGGCCACTGAGCTTAGAGCGTTACAGAGAGTCATCAGCAGGTTGTATCAGACATACAGAGACTGGAACAGTCACAGAAAGTCATTATGAACAATGCCCTCTGGAACCTGATGATGAATGCCACACAAGTCCCGGCACATTTAAGGAGGTGAGAGGCACCCAAGTGTCACGTCAGAAATTTACATCATCATGATCTGCGTGTTAAACAACCTGCAAGGTACCTGACCACACCACCAGGCACAGGCGTCATTGTCTTGCATGGACCAACTATGCTGGACGAGGGACTAGTGGCTGTTCACTGAAGAAAGTCGAGAAGAAATGATGGCCGCCAATGATGTAGGAGACGTCAAGGAGAGCGCTCTGCATCAGCCACTGTAGTCACCAGACAAGCCTGGTAGTGGTGGTGTTACAGTGTGGGCCGGTGTGTCTCGTCAGTACAGAACTGCCTTACACTGTGCGAATGGTCCAGTGACAAGCCCAGACTACCTGAAGAACATCATTAATCCAGTCATTGTGTCTCTGCAGGAACAACACAGGCCTAATGTCATCTTCATGGAGGACAATGCTCCAGCTCATCGAGGTCACATCATTAGGGAACGGCTGCTGGAGACTGGGGAACCTCACATGGAGCGGCTGCTGGAGACTGGAGGACCTCACATGGAGCTGCTGCTGGAGACTGGAGGACCTCACATGGAGCGGCTGCTGGAGACTGGAGGACCTCACATGGAGGGGCTGCTGGAGACTGGAGGACCTCACATGGAGCGGGCTGCTGGAGACTGGAGGACCTCACATGGAGCGGCTGCTGGAGACTGGAGGACCTCACATGGAGGCTGCTGGACTGGGGACCATGGGCGGCTGCTGGAGAACTGAGGGATCCTCACATGGAGCGGCTGCTGGAGACTGGAGGGACCTCACATGGAGCGGCTGCTGGAGACTGGAGGACCTCCACATGGAGCGGCTGCTGGAGACTGGAGGACCTCACATGGAGCGGCTGCTGGAGACTGGAGGACCTCACATGGAGCGGCTGCTGGAGACTGGAGGACCTCACATGGAGCAGCTGCTGGAGACTGGGGGACTCACATGGAGCGGCTGCTGGAGACTGAGGGATGTACCATGGAGCGGCTGCTGGAGACTGGAGGACGCTACATGGAGCGGCTGCTGGAGACTGGAGGACCTCACATGGAGCGGCTGCTGGAGACTGGGGGACCTCACATGGAACGGCTGCTGGAGACTGGAGGACCTCACATGGAACGGCTGCTGGAGACTGGAGAACCTCACATGGAGCGGCTGCTGGAGACTGGAGGACCTCACATGGAGGCGGCCTGCTGGAGACTGGGGGGCCTCACATGGAGCGTCTGCTGGAGACTGGAGGACCTCACATGGAAGCGGCTGCTGGAGACTGGGGGACCTCACATGGAACGGCTGCTGGAGACTGGGGGACCTCACATGGAACGGCTGCTGGAGACTGGGGGACCTCACATGGAACGGCTGCTGGAGACTGGAGGACCTCACATGGAGCGGCTGCTGGAGACTGGAGGACCTCACATGGAGCGGCTGCTGGAGACTGGAGGACCTCACATGGAGCGGCTGCTGGAGACTGGAGGACCTCACATGGAGCGGCTGCTGGAGACTGGAGGACCTCACATGGAGTGGCTGCTGGAGACTGGGGGACCTCACATGGAGCGGCTGCTGGAGACTGGAGGACCTCACATGGAGCGGCTGCTGGAGACTGGAGGACCTCACATAGAGCGGCTGCTGGAGACTGGAGGACCTCACATGGAGCGGCTGCTGGAGACTGGAGGACCTCACATGGAGCGACTGCTGGAGACTGGAGGACCTCACATGGAGCGGCTGCTGGAGACTGGAGGACCTCACATGGAGCGGCTGCTGGAGACTGGAGGACCTCACATGGAGCGGCTGCTGGAGACTGGAGGACCTCACATGGAGCAGCTGCTGGAGACTGGGGACCTCACATGGAGCGGCTGCTGGAGACTGAGGGATGTTACATGGAGCGGCTGCTGGAGACTGGAGGACCTCACATGGAGCGGCGGCTGGAGACTGGAGGACCTCACATGGAGCGGCTGCTGGAGACTGGAGGACCTCACATGGAGCGGCTGCTGGAGACTGGGGGACCTCACATGGAGCGGCTGCTGGAGACTGGAGGACCTCACATGGAGCGGCTGCTGGAGACTGGGGGACCTCACATGGAACGGCTGCTGGAGACTGGAGGACCTCACATGGAACGGCTGCTGGAGACTGGAGAACCTCACATGGAGCGGCTGCTGGAGACTGGAGGACCTCACATGGAGCGGCTGCTGGAGACTGGGGGACCTCACATGGAACGGCTGCTGGAGACTGGGGGACCTCACATGGAACGGCTGCTGGAGACTGGAGGACCTCACATGGAACGGCTGCTGGAGACTGGAGGACCTCACATGGAGCGGCTGCTGGAGACTGGAGGACCTCACATGGAGCGGCTGCTGGAGACTGGAGACCTCACATGGAGCGGCTGCTGGAGACTGGAGGACCTCACATGGAGCGGCTGCTGGAGACTGGGGGACCTCACATGGAGCGGCTGCTGGAGACTGGAGGACCTCACATGGAGCAGCTGCTGGAGACTGGAGGACCTCACATGGAGCGGCTGCTGGAGACTGGAGACCTCACATGGAGCTGCTGGGACTGGGGACCTCACATGGAACGGCTGCTGGAGACTGGGGGACCTCACATGGAGCGGCTGCTGGAGACTGGAGGACCTCACATGGAGCGACTGCTGGAGACTGGAGGACCTCACATGGAGCGGCTGCTGGAGACTGGAGGACCTCACATGGAGCGGCTGCTGGAGACTGGAGGACCTCACATGGAGCGGCTGCTGGAGACTGGAGGACCTCACATGGAGCGGCTGCTGGAGACTGGAGGACCTCACATGGAGGGCGGGGCTGCTGGAGAAATGGGGGACCTCACATGCGAGCGGCTGCTGGAGCCTGGGGGCCTCACATGGAGGCGCTGCTGGAGACTGGAGGGACGCGTCACATGGGAGGCCGGCTCGCTGTGAGACTGGAGGACCTCACCATGGAGCGACTGGCTGGAGACTGGAGGACCTCACATGGATGCGGCTGCTGGAGACTGGAGGACCTCACATGGAAGCGGACTGCTGGAGACTGGGGGGACCTCACATTGAAGCGGCTGCTGGATTGAACTGGGGGACCTCATCATGGAGCGTCCTGCTGGAGACGTGGAGGAACCTCCACATGGAGCGGCTGCCTGGGAGACTGGAGGACCTCACATGGAGCGTCTGCTGGAGACTGGGGGACCTCACATGAAGTGATGATTGGCGATGACACATGTTGATGCAGAAGTGCCGTCCCGGGAGCCACACAGGCCGAATTCAACAGCGGGGACTGGGTAAGTATAATGCCAGTGCGGAGGTCTGCTTTTGTCTTGGATAACCCCTTTAACCCATTCAGGACAGGGCCATTTTCCATTTTAGTTTTTTTACCGCCAGTCTTAACTTTTTTTTATTTTTTAGCCATATGAAGTCTTGTTTTTTGTAGAACAAGTTGCACTTTCTAGTAATTTTATATTGCATATGATGTTGTGGAAAGCTATGAGATAAAAGTGACCTGTTCTCTTCATTCTCCGGTCAGTACGATTACAGAGATTTATATAATTTTTCTTCATGGCGGGGATCACGTGCCCATGGATTTTCAGCTCCCAGATGCCGCCATTATTGTCAGCTGTGTACCTTAGTCCTGGGTGTCTGCCGTTTACAACACCCGGCACCAGGGGATATGGTGCTCAGGAGCCGGCGCCATCTGCAAATACCCAACTGCTGATGTATATTTACACTGGGCAGTTAGGAAGGGGTTAAAGTAGGGAGCCCCATTGTAAATGTTGGTGGGGGGGGTCAGTGTAGACGTCCCACACGGCCGCCCCTCCCCCCCTTCAATCTCACACAGCCCCTCCCCCCCATTCAATCTCACACGGCCCCTCCCCCCCTTCAATCTCACACGGCCGCCCCTCCCCCCCTTCAAATCTCACACAGCCCCTCCCCCCATTGAATCTCACACGGCCGCCCCTCCCCCATTCAATCTCACACGGCCGCCCCTCCCCCCTTCAATCTCACCACGGCCGCCCCTCCCCCCCTTCAATCTCACACGGCCGCCCCTCCCCCCATTCAATCTCACAGCGGCCGCCTCCCCCCTTCCAATCTCACCCGGCCGCCCCTCCCCCATTCAATCTCACACGGCCCCCCCTTCAATCTCACACGGCCGCCCCTCCCCCCCTTCAATCTCACACGGCCGCCCCTCCCCCCCTTCAATCTCAAACGGCCGGCCCCTCCCCCCATTCATCTCACACAGCCCCTCCCCCCTTCATCTCACACGGCCGCCCCTCCCCCATTCAATCTCACACAGCCCCTCCCCCCATTCAATCTCACACAGCCCCCCCCTTCAATCTCACACGGACGCCCCTCCCCCCTTAAATCTCACACGGCCGCCCCTCCCCCCCTTTAAATCTCACACAGCCCCTCCCCCCATTCAATCTCACACCGGGCCGCCCCTCCCCCCCATTCAATGTCAACACGGCCGCCCCCTCCCCCCCATTCAATGTCAACACAGCCGCCCCTCCCCCCCATTCAAATGTCACACGACCGCCCCTCCCCCTCTTCAATCTCACACAGCCCCTCCCCCTCTTCAATCTCACACAGCCGCGCCCTCCCCCCTTCAATCTCACACCAGCCGCCCCTCCCCCCTTCAATCTCACACAGCCGCCCTCCCCCATTCAATCTCACACAGCCCCTCCCCCCTTCAATCTCACACAGCCCCTCCCCCCTTCAATCTCACACAGCCGCCCCTCCCCCCATTCAATCTCATCTCACACAGCCGCCCTCCCCCCATTCAATCTCACACAAGCCGCCCCTCCCCCCATACAATCTCACACAGCCCCTCCCCCGTTCAATCCCACACAGCGCCCCTCCCCCCATACAATCTCACACAGCCCCTCCCCCCCTTCAATCTCACACAGCCCCTCCCCCCCTTCAATCCCACACAGCCGCCCCCTCCCCCCATACAATGTCACACAGCGCCCCTCCCCCCATACAATCTCACCCAGCCTCCCCCAGTAGTCACATCCACCTCTCCAGCACAGACTCTCTGAGCAGACATCTCTCACTTTCCCTCTCTGTATACAGTTGGCCACTGCCTGTCATAGCAGAGAGCTGCTGCCAACCATGTGACCTAGGAATGTCACATGATAATGTGACGTCAGCAGGTCCTTACCAAGTATAGTATTTATCCTTTACCATAGGCGGCACAGCCACAGGAGCCTCTAAAGCCCACAATGGGCCCCTCCACCGGGGTCCAACAGCAAACAGTGTTTGGGAAGCTATACTGCTGCCCTGCAAGAAACCAGTACCTGCTGTGTATCTGCTGAACTGCCAGAAATGAAGGACCTGTGGTGACCTGTCATGTGATCAGTGCGGGGGGCGGGGCTCAGTATCAGGTAGGATCACATGATAGTGATGTCATCATAGGTCCTTATTCTCTAGTGGCCACTACGGAAACCGGCCCCCTACGATGGTCACATGGTGTTGATGTTATCTTAGGTTTTCCCGCTCTGGCAGTGCAGCAGATACTGGGCAGGTCCTGGTCGGAAGTCAGGTCTATTGTTCTCTCTGGTATCAGCCATTCCTCCAGCCTGCAGGTAAGATGAGCTGTGAGGAGATAGTGTGGTGGAGAGCTCAGACATGTCACCTCTGGAGATTCTCCTCCATTACACACAAGGAATCCTTCTCCGCTCCTCAGCTTAGTATGATGGGGGAGTAGTAGTGGGGATAGTGGGGGTTGTCATCACTTGCTGCTGGATGAGATTGAATGAGGTTTGCACGGCCAGGAGCTTAGATACACACTGAGCTTATTCCTTTTCTCTCTTTTTTTGGAGGAGTCATGAAGAAAACCAGCAATACGAGCCTTCTCCTGAATGAGCCACCAAGGATGGACAGGAAGGAGATCAGCAGAAGAATATTAGACCTTACCTTGGAGATCATCTCCCTGCTGAGCGGAGAGGTAAACTTTTCTAGATTTCTCTCCTCTTTATTGTATTCTGTAAGAAGTCAGACATCGGGAAGGAGAATCCATCATAGGAAGTGATAGGAAGAGTCCAGGGTCCTGTAGAACGGCCTCCAGACCTTCCAAGTGATGGAGAACCTGAAGATCAGCCCCCAATATGGTGAGTGATGTGTCATGTGACCAGTGACCAATAGTCATGTTGTAGGAGCCATGAGAAGGTAAGTAGGCACGTTGTACCCAGGAGGAAAGGGCCGGAGGAGAGCACATGGCCCCTGAAGGGTTTATTCCCTAAGTGTCTCTCTCCATCCACAGGAGTACACAATAGTGAAGAAGACATCGGGGGACTGTGTGACTCCCATCATCCATCTCCAGGAGTCAGGAGGGCGGAGCAGGACCCCTCACCCCATCACAGAGCCTCACCCCCTGATACATGAGCAGAAGATCCTAGAACTCACCCACAAGATGATGGAGCTGCTGACTGGAGAGGTGACACTGCTGGGAATGCTGGGAAATTCTCCAGTAACAGCACTGGAGGGGTCTGGGTGATGACGGTGTCATTGTGTTGTCAGGTTCCTATAAGGTGTCAGGATGTCACTGTCTATTTCTCCATGGAGGAGTGGGAGTATATAGAAGGACACAAGGATCTGTACAAGGAGGCCATGATGGAGGAGCCCCAGCCTCTTATATCACAAGGTAAGAGCCGTCATGTGCAGTGTATACACGTGTGTGCAGTGACATGTAATGGAGGAGCACCAGCCTCTTATATCACAAGGTAAGAGCCGTCATGTGCAGTGTATACACGTGTGTGCAGTGATATGTAATGGAGGAGCACCAGCCTCTTATATCACAAGGTAAGAGCCGTCATGTGCAGTGTATACACGTGTGTGCAGTGATATGTAATGGAGGAGCACCAGCCTCTTATATCACAAGGTAAGAGCCGTCATGTGCAGTGTATACACGTGTGTGCAGTGACATGTAATGGAGGAGCCCCAGCCTCTTATATCACAAGGTAAGAGCCGTCATGTGCAGTGTATACACGTGTGTGCAGTGACATGTAATGGAGGAGCCCCAGCCTCTTATATCACAAGGTAAGAGCCGTCATGTGCAGTGTATACACGTGTGCAGTGACATGTAATGGAGGAGCACAAGCCTCTTATATCACAGGGTAAGAGCCGTCATGTGCAGTGTATACACGTGTGTGCAGTGACATGTAATGGAGGAGCACCAGCCTCTTATATCACAAGGTAAGAGCCGTCATGTGCAGTGTATACACGTGTGTGCAGTGACGTAATGGAGGAGCACCAGCCTCTTATATCACAAGGTAAGAGCCGTCATGTGCAGTGTATACACGTGTGTGCAGTGACATGTAATGGAGGAGCCCCAGCCTCTTATATCACAAGGTAAGAGCTGTCATGTGCAGTGTATACACGTGTGCAGTGACATGTAATGGAGGAGCACAAGCCTCTTATATCACAGGGTAAGAGCCGTCATGTGCAGTGTATACACGTGTGTGCAGTGACATGTAATGGAGGAGCACCAGCCTCTTATATCACAAGGTAAGAGCCGTCATGTGCAGTGTATACACGTGTGTGCAGTGATATGTAATGGAGGAGCCCCAGCCTCTTATATTACAAGGTAAGAGCCGTCATGTGCAGTGTATACACGTGTGTGCAGTGACATGTAATGGAGGAGCACCAGCCTCTTATATCACAAGGTAAGAGCCGTCATGTGCAGTGTATACACGTGTGTGCAGTGATATGTAATGGAGGAGCCCCAGCCTCTTATATTACAAGGTAAGAGCCGTCATGTGCAGTGTATACACGTGTGTGCAGTGATATGTAATGGAGGAGCACCAGCCTCTTATATCACAAGGTAAGAGCCGTCATGTGCAGTGTATACACGTGTGTGCAGTGATATGTAATGGAGGAGCACCAGCCTCTTATATCACAAGGTAAGAGCCGTCATGTGCAGTGTATACACGTGTGTGCAGTGACATGTAATGGAGGCCATGTATTCTCCACAGATGGATCCAGGAGGAGATGTCCCCGTCCTCTGTATTCCCAGGACTGTCCAGAGGAGAAGGTCCCAGAGAACCCTCAGGTAGATGGAGCTGAGCCCTATACACATCTATATAGGGGGGTCATAGATTGTGGGGGTCTCTTATGTGGATCTGTTAGATTTCCCACCTGTCTGCTGTATTGTACTGAATTGTTACAGATGACAAATCAGGGAGAAGATCTGACTGATATTAAAGTGGAGGATGAAGAAGAGAGGATGATGGGCGATCCCCCGTGTAAGAGTGAGGTGGAGGAGGACATTCCAGGAGATGTCACCACAGGTATGGAATCAGGAATGGAGATAGTATTGAGTAAAGCAGACAGATGTCTATAATCTAGTGCACACTATACAGCTCTCCGGGGACATGTCTTCTGGGGACTGGGAGTCCTGGTTAACAAATTGGTACTTAAAGGGAACCTGTCATCTCCGAAACCCCCCCTGAACTAGAGTAAGTGTTGTATAGTGTAAGTGATGCTGAATCCGAATATGTAAGTTTTATCTTCATACTCACTTCCATTGTGACGCTGTGCTCCCACAAACCTGCAGTAAAATGCACTCAGTGGACTCTTCTGTGAGTCCTCTCCATTATGTGAGTGAGCACCGGAGTCCACTGAGTGCATTTTACTGCAGGTTTGTGGGAGCACAGCGTCAGAATGGAAGTGAGTATGAAGATAAAACTTACATATTCGGATTCAGCATCACTTACACTATACAACACTTACTCTAGTTCAGGGGGGGTTTCGGAGGTGACAGGTTCCCTTTAAGAAGTGGATTTATCTGTTGGATCCTGCCTGTTGATCTGAAAGATATTCTCTCTGGTCAGACATTTGTTCCCTGGTCAGGAGCAGGTTCTGTCTGTGGTCATTGATCCAGACTCGCTCCACATCCTGGTCTTTGTAAAACCACCGACCTGATATCTCCTTATTATTGGCGGCACGTTGTCTCCAAGGACGGTACAACTTGTGCCCAAAACAAGATCCCGAAGCAGAGACCTGCAGGATTTCTTCTTCCTTTCTGTGGCAGCATATCGCCACGGATTTCATCACTAATCTTCGTCCACTGGCCGCACAGTCTTCTGGGCGGAGGCTGAAGTGGCGCACGTTGTGCTCCCGCCTGGTATTTCATCGGCCAGTCAGATTTCTCTCAGATCTGGTGAGACGCTAGAGCTTCTCTTCTGCCGTCCTCGACTCATATGAAGAACTTTTCTGGGAGCCAGCTGAGAATATTGATGCTCCGGTCGGGCTAAATAGCTTCCTGTAACTAAAATGACCCAATAAGAGGGGGGCTAAGCGGGGTCCGGTTATGTCGGTGTTCCTTGCATGTCCATGTCTCTCTCAAGTAGGCGTCGGTGCCGTTCTGTTGAGCATGTCTCCACTGTTCGGGCGGTCCGGACCTTTTTTGCCAGCTAGACCTCTGCATACGGCCCATAGACCACACAGTGCTCCTTGGCTCTTAAAGGGCCAGATTGTGCTCACCTCAATTCTCCCCAGCACAAGGCTGATCACCTGGGGGTCCTTAAGGCACCTTTCCTCTGGTAGAGTTACCCAAGCAATAGATTGTCTAGCCTGATGGTTCCTGCAAAGGTTCGCTGTATTTGTTTGTCTGCCCTTGTACCGACTTCTGCTTGATTCCTGGATTCAGACCCAATGCTACCTGATCTCACCCGTCCCTGATCACTGTTCTGACCCTGAGCTGCCTACCCGGATTTTCAGACTTTTTTTTTATGTTTACCTACTCTGCTTGCCCGGACCGGGGCATGTAACATAGTAACACAATTTATAAGGCCGAAAAAATCCCTCTGTCCATCCAGTTCTTCCTGTTTTCCTATAAGTTGATCCAGAGGAAGGCAAAAAACCCCTGTGAGGTAGAAGCCAATTTTCCTCACTTTAGGGGAAAAAATTCCTTCCCAACTCCAATCAGACATCAGAATAACTCCCTGGATCAACGACCCATCTCTAGTAACTATAACCTGTAATATTATTACCTCCAGAAATACATCCAGGCCCCTCCTGATCTCTTATAGTGAACTTACCATCACCACCTCCTCAGGGAGAGAGTTCCATAGTCTCACTGCTCTTACAGTAAAGAATCCATAGTCTCACTGCTCTTACCGTAAAGAGTCCATAGTCTCACTGCTCTTACCGTAAAGAGTCCATAGTCTCACTGCTCTTACCGTAAAGAGTCCATAGTCTCACTGCTCTTACCGTAAAGAGTCCATAGTCTCACTGCTCTTACAGTATAGAGTCCATAGTCTCACTGCTCTTACCGTAGAGAGTCCATAGTCTCACTGCTCTTACCGTAGAGAGTCCATAGTCTCACTGCTCTTACCGTAGAGAGTCCATAGTCTCACTGCTCTTACAGTAAAGAGTCCATAGTCTCACTGCTCTTACAGTAAAGAGTCCATAGTCTCACTGCTCTTACAGTAAAGAGTCCATAGTCTCACTGCTCTTACAGTAAAGAGTCCATAGTCTCACTGCTCTTACAGTAAAGAGTCCATAGTCTCACTGCTCTTACAGTAAAGAGTCCATAGTCTCACTGCTCTTACAGTAAAGAGTCCATAGTCTCACTGCTCTTACCGTAGGCCCTGCTTACGTAGAGAGTCCATAGTCTCACTGCCTCTTACCGTAGGAGTCCATAGTCTCACTGCTCTTACCGTAGAGAGTCCATAGTCTCACTGCTCTTACCGTAGAGAGTCCATAGTCTCACTGCTCTTACCGTAGAGAGTCCATAGTCTCACTGCTCTTACCGTAGAGAGTCCATAGTCCTCACTGCTCTTACCGTAGAGAGTCCATAGTCTCACTGCTCTTACCGTAGAGAGTCCATAGTCTCACTGCTCTTACCGTAGAGAGTCCATAGTCTCACTGCTCTTACCGTAGAGAGTCCATAGTCTCACTGCTCTTACCGTAGAGAGTCCATAGTCTCACTGCTCTTACCGTAGAGAGTCCATAGTCTCACTGCTCTTACCGTAGAGAGTCCATAGTCTCACTGCTCTTACCGTAGAGAGTCCATAGTCTCACTGCTCTTACCGTAGAGAGTCCATAGTCCTCACTGCTCTTACCGTAGAGAGTCCATAGTCTCACTGCTCTTACCGTAGAGAGTCCATAGTCTCACTGCTCTTACCGTAGAGAGTCCATAGTCTCACTGCTCTTACCGTAGAGAGTCCATAGTCTCACTGCTCTTACCGTAGAGAGTCCATAGTCTCACTGCTCTTACCGTAGAGAGTCCATAGTCTCACTGCTCTTACCGTAGAGAGTCCATAGTCTCACTGCTCTTACCGTAGAGAGTCCATAGTCTCACTGCTCTTACCGTAGAGAGTCCATAGTCTCACTGCTCTTACCGTAGAGAGTCCATAGTCCTCACTGCTCTTACCGTAGAGAGTCCATAGTCTCACTGCTCTTACCGTAGAGAGTCCATAGTCTCACTGCTCTTACCGTAGAGAGTCCATAGTCTCACTGCTCTTACCGTAGAGAGTCCATAGTCTCACTGCTCTTACCGTAGAGAGTCCATAGTCTCACTGCTCTTACCGTAGAGAGTCCATAGTCTCACTGCTCTTACCGTAGAGAGTCCATAGTCTCACTGCTCTTACCGTAGAGAGTCCATAGTCTCACTGCTCTTACCGTAGAGAGTCCATAGTCTCACTGCTCTTACCGTAGAGAGTCCATAGTCTCACTGCTCTTACCGTAGAGAGTCCATAGTCTCACTGCTCTTACCGTAGAGAGTCCATAGTCTCACTGCTCTTACCGTAGAGAGTCCATAGTCTCACTGCTCTTACCGTAGAGAGTCCATAGTCTCACTGCTCTTACGTAGAGAGTCCATAGTCTCACTGCTCTTACCGTAGAGAGTCCATAGTCTCACTGCTCTTACCGTAGAGAGTCCATAGTCTCACTGCTCTTACCGTAGAGAGTCCATAGTCTCACTGCTCTTACCGTAGAGAGTCCATAGTCTCACTGCTCTTACCGTAGAGAGTCCATAGTCTCACTGCTCTTACCGTAGAGAGTCCATAGTCTCACTGCTCTTACCGTAGAGAGTCCATAGTCTCACTGCTCTTACCGTAGAGAGTCCATAGTCTCACTGCTCTTACCGTAGAGAGTCCATAGTCTCACTGCTCTTACCGTAGAGACTCCATAGTCTCACTGCTCTTACCGTAGAGAGTCCATAGTCTCACTGCTCTTCCACTAAAGAGTCCATAGTCTCACTGCTCTTCCCACTAAAGAGTCCATAGTCTCACTGCTTTCCACTAAGAGTCCATAGTCTCACTGCTCTCCACTAAAGAGTCCATAGTCTCACTGCTCTTCCACTAAAGAGTCCATAGTCTCACTGCTCTTCCACTAAAGAGTCCATAGTCTCACTGCTCTTCCACTAAAGAGTCCATAGTCTCACTGCTCTTCCACTAAAGAGTCCATAGTCTCACTGCTCTTCCACTAAAGAGTCCATAGTCTCACTGCTCTTCCACTAAAGAGTCCATAGTCTCACTGCTCTTCCACTAAAGAGTCCATAGTCTCACTGCTCTTCCACTAAAGAGTCCATAGTCTCACTGCTCTTCCACTAAAGAGTCCATAGTCTCACTGCTCTTCCACTAAAGAGTCCATAGTCTCACTGCTCTTCCACTAAAGAGTCCATAGTCTCACTGCTCTTCCACTAAAGAGTCCATAGTCTCACTGCTCTTCCACTAAAGAGTCCATAGTCTCACTGCTCTTCCACTAAAGAGTCCATAGTCTCACTGCTCTTCCACTAAAGAGTCCATAGTCTCACTGCTCTTCCACTAAAGAGTCCATAGTCCTCACTGCTCTTCCACTAAAGAGTCCATAGTCTCACTGCTCTTCCACTAAAGAGTCCATAGTCTCACTGCTCTTCCACTAAAGAGTCCATAGTCTCACTGCTCTTCCACTAAAGAGTCCATAGTCTCACTGCTCTTCCACTAAAGAGTCCATAGTCTCACTGCTCTTCCACTAAAGAGTCCATAGTCTCACTGCTCTTCCACTAAAGAGTCCATAGTCTCACTGCTCTTCCACTAAAGAGTCCATAGTCTCACTGCTCTTCCACTAAAGAGTCCATAGTCTCACTGCTCTTCCACTAAAGAGTCCATAGTCTCACTGCTCTTCCACTAAAGAGTCCATAGTCTCACTGCTCTTCCACTAAAGAGTCCATAGTCTCACTGCTCTTCCACTAAAGAGTCCATAGTCTCACTGCTCTTCCACTAAAGAGTCCATAGTCTCACTGCTCTTCCACTAAAGAGTCCATAGTCTCACTGCTCTTCCACTAAAGAGTCCATAGTCTCACTGCTCTTCCACTAAAGAGTCCATAGTCTCACTGCTCTTCCACTAAAGAGTCCATAGTCTCACTGCTCTTCCACTAAAGAGTCCATAGTCTCACTGCTCTTCCACTAAAGAGTCCATAGTCTCACTGCTCTTCCACTAAAGAGTCCATAGTCTCACTGCTCTTACCGTAGAGAGTCTTCTATGTTATTATTGTTTTTGGCTCCATTTATTTCTACACACAGTGACTCCACATCTTCATGTCCCTCACTTATATCTTCCCGGGTTGTGGGCTTTAGACAGGACTTTACATAAAGGCAGACTCCTCCCCCTCTCCGGTTTTGTCGATCCTTTCTAAACAGACTTTAACCCTGTACGTTAACTGCCCGGTCATAGCTATCATCCAGCCATGTCTCAGTTATTCCCACTGTCATAGCTATCATCCAGCCATGTCTCAGTTATTCCCACTGTCATAGCTATCATCCAGCCATGTCTCAGTTATTCCCACTATGTCATAGTCCTCCTCACACATCACTAATTCCAGTTCACCAGTTTTATTAGTCAGACTTTTGGCATTAGTGTACATACAGTTAAGAGGTTGATGTATATTTCTTACCCTACACCTTTCCTTCTGATCTGTTCTAGTTCCTCCTTCCATTCCTCCCCCAGTTCCATTACCTTGCCCCAGGTCTCTATCTGCACTATCTTCCCCATCTATAATGTAGTTACCCTCCCCCCCAGTCCCTAGTTTAAACCCTCCTCCAGCCTTCTAGCCATCTTCTCCCCCAACACAGCTGCCCCTTCATGTACGGCGCTGGAACAGACAGAAGTATTGTAATGCATTGTAAAGGGACTCAGACCTCCAAAAGATGAAGTCCCAGAGTGGGACAAAAAATAAAGGTGAAAAAATAAAGTTTTAGGAAAAAAAAGGTTCCTTTTCCCAAAATAAAGTAAACAAAATTGTAAAAAAATAGGGAAAAAAGAAAAGTAGACATATTAGGTATCGCCGCGTCCGTATAAAAATATCACATGATTCACCCAGTCAGGTGAATACCATTAAAAAAAATAGTTCAAAAAAGCCATTTTCTGGTCACCTTGCCTCCCAAAAAGTGTAATACCAAGCGATCAAAAAGTCTTATGTACCCCAAAATAGTACCAATAAAAACGTCATCTCATCCCGCAAAAAATGAGCCCCCACATAAGACAATCACTTAAAAAAAATAAAAACCAATGGCTCCCGTAAACCAATCCATCAAAATCTGCGCTGCAAAAGCCATATGGCGCTCCTTCCTTTCTGAGTCCTGCCATGTGCCCCCACAGCAGTTTACTATCATATATGGGGTGTTGCCGTTTTCAGGAGAAAATGGTTAACAAATTATGGGGTGCTTTTTTCTCCTGTTACCCCTTGTGAAAATGAAAAATTTGAGGCTAAAACAAGATTTTATTGGAAGAAATGAAACTTTACATTTTCTCAGCCAAGTGCTTCTAAATTCCATAAAACGCTTAGAGGATCAAAGTGGTCAGTACCCCCCTTATTATATTCTTTATGGGGTGTAGTTTCCAAAATGTCACTTTTGAGGGTTTCCACTGTGGGTAAAAAACATTCTAGCAAAATCTGCATCCAAAATCCATATGGCGCTCCTTTCCTTCTGACCACTGCCATGTGCCCATAGAGCAGTTTACCACCACATATGGGGTATTTCTGTAAAATGCAAAGAATTGCTGTGTTGCAAGAAAAAAAAAATGATTGACACAAATCTCCCAAAAAGTGAAATTTTGAAATTTCACCTTCCATCTCCAAGTTTGTAACATCAGTTTTTTATAATTTGAGGGGTGTCGTTTCTACAATGGGGTCATTTATGGGTGGTTTCCATTAGGTAAGCCCCTCAAAATCACTTTATGACTGAATTGGTGCTCAAAAAAATGGTTTTGGAAATTTTGTTGAAAATTTGAAAAATGGCTTCAAAACTTCTAAGCCTTCTAACGTCCTAAAAAAATAAAATAACATTTACAAAATGATGCCAACATAAAGTAGACATATGGGGAATGTTAAGTAATAAACATCTCATGAGGTATCACTTTCTGTTTTAAAACCAGAGAAATAGAAATTTTGAAAATTGCGAATGTTTCAAAATTTTTGGTAAATTTTTGGATTTTTTCATAAATAAAGGCAAAATATATTGATTCAAATTTGACTGTCATGAAGTACAATGTGTCATGAGAAAACCGTCTCAGAATGGCTTATGAGAAGTAAAAGTGTTCCAAAGTTATTACCACATAAAGCTAAACATATCAGATTTGCAAAAATCGGCCTGGGATTTAAGGTGAAAAGTGGCTCAGTAGTGAAGGGGTTAAATTGATCTCTTAGGCCTGGTGTATTTATTTTGAAGCTCCATCTGAATGGCTGTATAATCCTTTTTGTCCTGCTAGAAAAGTACATGATGTAATCTGTAGTGTATGTCATTTTCTTACCAGTGTCTGTATTTGTGAGTTATATCTCCCTGATGTTTCTCATCTGTGTCATGTGACCAGCAATCAGACCCACCAGATAACACAGCATCTTATGTGTGGACAGGAAGTCTATTTCTCTATGTATTCCTATGGGAGCTTCACTCTGAGTCTCATAAGAATGAATAGAGAAGTAACTGGCTTCCTGTCCTGGGTCAGTTGGAGGTCAGGGAGTTGGTCACATGACCCAGCTACAATTAGAAGAGAGTTGATAACTCACAAATACAGTCTCTGATAAGAAGATTGCATTCACTACAGATTACATCATGCACCTTTCTAACAGGTCAGAGAATAAACATTTTTGTGGGAGTTCTTCTTTAAGTTAACTTGTTGTATTAATATGATGGCCACTTGGCACCGAAGAACCAAATATGTTGGCAGAAGGCAGATTCGGGTGCCTGACTTTGTCCGAGTGTACAAAGCTTTTTAATGCTGAAATCACTTTGGTTTTTGGTTCAGTTTTTTACGTTTGTCTACTCTGTAGTTAGATTTTAAAAAAATCTAATTTTTATCTTCGCAGGGAATCCCGTTAGGAATTCTGAGGGAAACGACCTGTTGCAACTAAATGATAAAGCAGATGAAGATATTATGCCGAGCTCTTCAGGAGGAAACCTCATTAACATTAATGTAGATCAAGGAATTCACAATACTGATCTATCAGATAATTCGTCTAATCAAGAGGAACCTTCTTCTGACCAATCAGACATTGTTACCACAGGTACAGACCAGTGTTTTAAAGCACTCACAAAAAAAACAGGTCTTTCGCATCTTGTTATACATGAGAGAAGTCACACAGCGGAGAAACCATATTCATGTTCAGAATGTGGGAAATGTTTTAAAGGTAAAAAAAGTCTTGCTATACATAAGAAAATTCACATAGAAGGAAAACAGTATTCATGTTCAGAATGTGGGAAATGCTTTTTATTTAAAAGGCAACTTGCCTCACACGAGAGAAGCCACACAGGAGAGAATACATATTCATGTTCAGAATGTGGGGAATACTTTTTATATAAATCGCAACTTATTACACATAAGAGAGGTCACACAGGAGAGAAACCATTTTCATGTTCAGAATGTGGGAAATGCTTTGCACACAAAGCGGGTCTTGTTTTACATGAGAGAAGTCATACAGGAGAGAAGCCGTATTCATGTTCAGAGTGTGGGAAATGCTTTATTGATAAATCACATCTGTCTGCACATCAGAGAATTCACACAGGAGAGAAACCATATTCATGTTCAGAATGTGGGAAATGCTTTACACATGTATCAAGTCTTATTACACATCAGCGACGTCACACAGGAGAGAAACCGTACTCGTGTTCAGAATGTGGGAAATGCTTTGCACAAGGATCAACTCTTATTAAACATCTGAAAAGTCACACAGGAGAGCGAGGTTTCCATGATAGAAATGCCAGAAAAAAGCTACATTCATGCACCGAATGTGGGAAAAGCTTTAGTGATAAATCGCGTCTTACTTCACATCAAAGAATTCACACAGGAGTTAAGTCGTTTTCATGTTCAGAGCGTGGGAAACATTTTACAGATAAATCACTTCTTGTCAAACATCAGAGAAATCACACAGGAGAAAAGCGGTATTCATGTTCAGAGTGTGAGACAAGTTTTGCGACTAAAATAAGTCTTGTTAGACACGAGAGAGTTCACAGAGGAGAAAGGCCATATTCCTGTTCAGAATGTGAGAGGTGCTTTTTCACAAAACCTGAGCTTGTTGTACATGAGAGAATTCACACAGGAGAGAAACCTTATTCGTGTTCGGAATGTGCGAAATGCTTTAGAGAAAAATCAAGTTTCATTATACATAAAAGAATTCACACAGGAGAGAAGCCGTTCTCATGTTCAGAATGTGAGAAATGTTTTTCAGATAAAAAACGTCTTGTCAAACATCAGAGACTTCACACAGGAGAGAAGCCGTTTTCATGTTCAGAATGTGAGACACGTTTTACGAATAAAACAAGTCTTGTTAGACATAATAGACTTCACACAGGAGAAAGGCCATATTCCTGTTCAGAATGTGAGAGGTGCTTTTTTACAAAACCGGAGCTTGTTTTACATGAGCGAAGTCACACAGGAGAGAAGCCGTATTCATGTTCAGAATGTGGAAAATGTTTTAAACAGAAATTTTCTCTTGATGTACATGAGAGAATTCACACAGGAGAGAAGCCATATTCATGTTCAGAATGTGGGAAATGTTTTGCACAAAAAGCAAATCTTATTACACATGAGAAAATTCACACACGGAAGAGAAGCCGTGTTCATGTCTAGAATTAGGAAAATGTTTTACAAATAAATCACATCTTTTTACACATGAAAGAAATCACACAGGAGAGAAACTGTATTCATGTTCAGAATTTTGTTACTGTTTTACTACTAAAGTCAAATTTAAGAATCCTCAGAAAAGTCACACCGGAGAGAAGCAGTTTTGATTTTGTGGAAAATGTTTTGTAAGGAAATCAAATAGTAAAACTCATCAGATCAGAAGAAATTGTTTTTAAAATGTGAGAAATGCCATAAGAGCAAAAAAAAATAACCCCAATTATTCAGACGGGTAAATAGTGGGGCTACATGAAATGTAGGAAGAGATGATCCAGCGTCTCGATAAAAATCCAAGTTTTATTGAAAACCTATATAAAAACCAGTGCAGAACACAATGAACAAATATCGCACACCTGTGACTCGATTCGATTCGCTACAGAGCCTTAAAGTGCAATTCAAATTTTTTTTCTAATAGAAATGTACAATTTCTGTGTATAAAGTATGTTACAAAAATGGTCAGTGTCAGTTACACGTTAACCCTTTCAGCCCCGGAGGATATTTTATTTTATTTTATTTTTTTTTGCGCTCCCTGTCCTCACACAGCAATAACTTGCTGTGACACAGCTGTATGAGAGCTTGTTTTTTGCAGAACAAGTTGTACTTTCCAACACTACCATTTAATATTGCATATGATGTAGTGGGAAGCGGAAAAAAAAACTGGGTGAAATTGCAAAAAAAAACAAAAAAAAAAAACTTTTTAAAAAACTTTTTTATATAAGAAGCAACCATCTGATTGCGTATATCATAGACTCCAATGAACTCCATTCATCTCCTATTCACTTCTATGGACGTTACAGAAACAATGGGGCGGGGAGTTTGGCTGTTTTTGTAAGCCCAACCAGATCTTACAGCTGGGATATGGCGGCCAGTGGGAGGGTGGACCCTTATTTTAGAGAGAGGTGGACCCTACATCGGATATGTCAAATGTCTGAAATTAGAATACAATATTGGTTGTGTTAATGATATTGCATATAACGTTCTATATCATTGTCCTGAAGTGAAGTCCTGGTGACCATCTACTGCTCAGACCTTCTCCATGTCAAGATGTGTTCAAGGAAGGACATTCAGAGTTCTCCGAGCTTCTCTGTAACAAACCATTCAGTGTATTGTCATAGACTGGAATATTTTTGTTTTTAAAAGGGTTTTCTGAGATTTTACTACTGATGACCTGCCCTCAGGATTGGGGGAGGGGGGGTCTGAGACCTGGAACTCCCACCGATCAGCTGTTTGAGAAGGCACCAGACCTCCTGTGAGCACCACTACCTTCTCTCTGCTCACCTAGCACAGCGCCGTACCTTGTATAGCGGCTTCAATGGGATTGAGGTGCGCCTAGGCCATGTGACCGATCAACGTAACTTCACGCCTAGGGAAAATAGCGAGAAACTGCTGCTAGCTGATTGGTGGGGATCCCGAGTGTCAGACCCCCACCGATCAGATATTTATGACCCATCCGGAGGATAATTCATCAGTATTAAAATCTCGGAGAGCCACATTAACACTAAAGGGGTTTTATTTGTCGAAGATTTTTTGGTGTTTCTTTGTGCCGTTCCAAGTCTGTCCTCTCTAGGCCCAACAGTTTCTGCCGTTGCGTTGAGTATGATGTTATTGGCCAACAACGCACCTTTAATTCCCTGGTGAAGGAATGTATCTCTACACTCCCAGGTAGCGGCGCATGAACAGTCACTGCTCCAGAAGCGGAAGCAGAGCCTCTGCACTTGTGCCGTTACTCAGTGGATTGTCAGGCCTGTCAGTGTAGTGGCAGGTGGGAGCTTCTTCACCTGTGGGGACAGCTCCTCACGGGTCAGGAACGTGGCCCTCTACAACTAGTCTCCACATTACAGGACTGCTACTGCCGTCCTGCTACATGAACTGTGCTGAGCTTACACCAGTTCATATGGTCCTTTATACTATCATTATGCTGTATTTTTCTTTTTCTTATGTATCTTATGGGATCAATAAAGTTGTTTTTATCATGATTCTGATGCTATACTAGTAAAGTTTAACTTTATATCGGCTCCTCCGCCAGTTTATTGAATTATTTTTAGAGTTAAAGAGCTGAACCCGGACATAACCTCTTCTTCACTCACAGCGTCTGAGTGGAGCATCGGAGTATTTCTAGCTCTGATGCTCCTCTTTGCTTTGCGCAGGACAAGGCGGGTTCTTTACTGCCGGTGACGTACCCGACTTTATTTTAGTATGTTAGCGGGAGGCTTCCTCCTAGCAGTGATCCTGGTGACGTCACCAGACAAATGGGTGGTCTAACAGCCTAGGGCAAAGCTGAAAACCGCCCAATTGTGCCGGTGACATGTGAAGCCAGGTGCGTCACTGGCAGTAAAGAAAAAGCTCTTGTCCTGTATGAGGCAGCGCAAGACAAGGAGGAACATCGGAGCAAGAAATGCTCCGCTCACTCATACATGGTAAATGAGTGAAGAAGAGGTTATGTCTGGGTTCAGCTCTGGGCCAGACAACCCCCTTAAGGGCTCATGCACACAACCCTATGTATTTTGTGCTCTGCAAAACATGGATCCGCAAAAAACAATGGATGACATCCATGTGTTGTCCGTGTTACATCCGTATTCTTTGCGGATCCATTATATCAATGCCTGTCCTTATCCGACATGTTCTGTCTTTTTTGTGGAACGGACTTGCAGAGATATGGAATGCACACGGATTCATTTCCGTTTTTTATGCGGCCCCATTGTAATGAATGGTTCCGGATATAGGCTTGGAAAGAAAGGAACGGACAAAACATACATTCGTGTGCATCAGCCCTAAGAGTGAGCAGACCTATTGATTGTGTATATGCAGATATTACCCTGGGGGTCTCAAAAAGTGAACGGGAACATTTCTCCCATTTACCAGCTGTGCCAGAAATCCTTGTAGCAAAACGGAAAAGTTCCTCATCTTATCTTCCTCTCAATCAAAGATGGAAAGATTTTGTGGCCGCTGTCCACTTGCTTGTATTAGAAGGTGTGAGGTGATCCAGACAGGAGGTGTAGGCCTCTCTTAGGCCCCTTTCACACGTGACGGATTAGGTCCAGGTGCGTTCAGTGAAACTCGCACTATTTTACAAGCAAGTTCAGTCAGTTTTGTCTGCGATTGCGTTCAGTTTTTTCTGCACGGGTGCGATGCATTTTGACGCGCTTGATAAAAAACTGAAGGTTTACAAACAACATCTCTTAGCAACCATCAGTGAAAAACGCATTGTATCCGCACTTGCTTGCGGATGCAATGCGTTTTTCACGCAGCCTCGTTCACTTCCATGGGGCCAGGGCTGCGTGAAAAACGCAGAATATAGAACACGCTGCCATTTTCACACTACGCAGAACTGATGAGTGAAAAACAAAAAAAGCTCATGTACACAGAGCCATTGAAATGAATGGGTCAGGATTCAGTGCGGGTGCTATGTGTTCACGTCACACATCACACCCGCGCGGGAAAACTTGCTCGTGTGAAAGGGGCCTTAGGTTATGGCCACATTGGAAATCATAGAAAAAGACACAAAACATCCGATATGATAATGAATATGCGGATGTGCATGGCTACATTTGTAAGGAAAAAAAATCACTGAAAATAATGCACTAATACAATAGATGCAAACATTATATTCGGACTAAGCCCTCATTCTGATGTGATAAAATCTGAGACTCTTAGCCAATATATTTTGATCAAAACACATCTGTGCCCACCTACCAGCGCCAAGGTGGTCTCAGGTCAGGCAGGTCCTACTCTAAACCTACCTATGCCTTATGGGCATCTACATTCAGGAGAGCAACCTTCGGCATTCCAGCTGTTGTGAAACTACAATTCCCAGCATACTCCATTCCTTTCTATGAGAGTTCTTAGAAGAGCAGAGTAAGTATGCAGGCTGGGAGTTGTAGTTTCACAACAGCTGGAGTGCCGAAGGTTGCCTACCCCTGCACTATAGCAAGGCAAGAAAGGTCAGCCTATGTGCATCTCAGGACCCTCAACGTCTTCGTGAACAAAAACATCTGTCTGTTGTCAGGAGGGAGGAAGGGAGTGGAAACAAATGCGTGGTTTTATCATCTACTGTTCTGTAACTGTCATGTTTGCAAAAAGCTCAAGACTTTCAAGAATTATAAGTGTTATATCTACACTGTGGCAGACCGCCCAGCAATGGCTTATTGCGATTTATGCCTATATAATATGAGCTTGTGTCTGCAATAAACTGGAATCTGATTCAGCTGCATCCTGTGTTTGTCAGTTTCCCGAGCGCTCGTACAAACCTTTATAATTGGGTCTAAAGCAATCATAGGGTAAGGGGATATTTCTCCGACAAAAACTTGGCGCCCAACGTGAGGCTCAACTAAAGGACACTTCATCTGGTCTTCGACAAATTGGACCTTCTGGTCTGGGATTTGCAGATATAATAAATAGCGCTAAAAGGTAAGAGACTGTATCTTACATTATATCTGTGTCTCCCTGAGTGGTTTGTCCGGTTCGAGGATCTGGTGATTGAATGTACGTATACGTCCTTTTATAGTCGAGCCTATTTTTGGCAAGAACCTGAAAATGACTATGATTGTTGGATTTCAAGACCTAAGAGATGGACAATTTCGATTGGGAAGTCTTTGGTTTAGTTTTGGCAGTTCTGATGTACATTTTGTTTGTTTTTATTGTATGTGGAAAATCTTGGAACATTACAGAAAGGGTAATCAAAGTCCTTGGACTCCAATGTCCGGTTTGTGAGGTTTTGATTGATTAAGGAACTCAAGTAACAGAATACGCTAGGTAAATATAGTGAGGAAATTCTGAGGAAAATAGACGTCTGAACAATTGTTTAACTTTCTGTGGAAAACGTGTAGATTCACATACAAAATGGGGAACAATTTCAGTGTACCAGAGGGTTACAAAACAGGTAAGACTTTAGTGGAAGAGAGAGGAGGAAAAGAAGATTTTAAAAATATTGACAGGGTGTTGGAGAAGGCAGGAATAAAACGTGAAAATTTAAATGTGGATACTTGGGAAAGATTTAGAAGGACACATTGTGGTTGGATAAAAGATCATGGATATGAAGAAGTAGTTGATACTTGGATTAAAGTGGGAGGTTGAAACTGAGGGGTGGCGAGGAGAAGTAGTCAGAGGTAGACTGCTATATACTCAGAAATCAAAGGACAATGACGTTGACAAACTACCTCCCCCTACACCTCCAAGAGGAAATGGACCGGAGGGATGAACCTTGTAATGTTTGTGGAAATCAGAATCCAGACTGGGCCAATGCGTGCCGAGTCTGTGGTGCCCCCTGACCCCTCAGACCTGTAGGAATTTACCCTGTTCTAAGACAAGACTACTATCCAGACCAGCAACGGGAGAAGGACCTGATACAAACTCAGGACCATCCGGACAGGTCATTGGAGCGACCAGCCGAGGTCAGGAGCTTGAATTTCTTCACGCTACTGTGACTGAGTACCACCCCTGTCCGAAGGGGTCCGAAAGACCAACTTGGACTTTTGACCCGACTGCCCGAACCGTGGTGAGACCTATGCCTACTTCTAGAACTCTTCAACAGATACAGGTGACTTATGGGGCTACATGGACTGACTTGAAAGATCTGATGTTGAAGATGGGCGAGTCACAACATCAAATGCTGAATGACTACATGACCGAACACAGAAATGTCCCCATGGATATTATAGAGTAGAGACTGGGTCAAGACTTTACCGTCCGGGACTGAATTTGTCAGGGTTTTTACAAAATGGGCACGTACAAAGGAGGAAGAAAGCTCCTGAAATCTTAGACGTAGCTCTAGGAAACTGTAGAGACTTATGCTGTGGGACTAAGGACTATCTGGAATGACATTGTTGGGATCAAGCTGGAAACATGGGAGGGAAACTGTTGACATCTGCATTTATGGAGGGACTTCGACCCGCCCTCCAGGCTAAGTTGAAAGCTTGCAAACCCGAATGGCGTGTGACCCCTCGGACCCAATAAATTGCTGCAGCAAAAGGGTTAGAACTAGACATGATGAAAAATCCTGCCCCAGTTAAATACATGGGGCAGGGCACTGGTCCCAAGCCCAAACGTGATTTTAAATGTTACAATTGTGGCAAACCTGGTCACATGAAGAGAGACTGCAAGGCTCCCAGGAAACCTAGAGACAGCGGTGACCAATCTAGTTCACGATCACCACAATCTTCAGACTAGGATTATGGTACCCCCCGTGACGCTTCTGCCTGTAAAAATAGAATTTGTGGGCCCCTAAATACATATTCCGGTACCTCTAGGAAATAAAGAGGCAGTACCATTCCTGGTCGACACGAGGGCAGCCAAAACAGTCATTGACCAGAACTTTTTGAAACCCTATCAACTCAGTCGATACCACGTCCCAGCCATGGGTTTCACTGGGGAGACAGTGTTTGTCTGTGAGTCTGAACCATTGAAACTAAAAATCAAAGACAGTACTGTTATTACCCACATTTTAGTAAAGGATGATCTCTCTGAACCTATTCTGGGAACTGATGTACTCCAGGCACTCGGGGCCAGTATCCATCTACATCCAGATGGGACTAGTCACGTAGACTTTGGAGCCCCAGAAGAAGTTCTCTGCCCGATGGTAGCTTCTATAACAGTGGCTGAATCAAACCTTCCTGATTGGACAGAATCTGAAAAGAGTCTGCTCAGCCAGGTCCCCGAGAGCCTTTGGGCTACCTCAAAGACTGACATAGGAAAATTACCTGTGTCCCCTGTGATGGTGTCTCTAAAGTCCAGGTGTAAGCCCCCTCAAGTTAAACAGTATCCATTAAGTCATGCTCAGGAGATAGCAGTGTCCAGCCAAATAGGTGACTTTCTCCAAGCAGGAGTTCTCATCAGGACTGTGTCCTCGGCAAACACTCTCCTATTTCCAGTTATGAAGAAGGCCATTAAGGGTCAGTCGGTCACATATCGAATGGGCCATAATCTTCGGGAAGTCGAACAAAGTCACAGTCCTGCAATGCCCAGGAGTGCCCAATCCGCACACTCTGCTGTCCCAAGTTCCGTCCACAGCTACTTATTTCACTGTGATTGACCTGGCAAATGCATTTTTCAGTGTGCCCCTGCATCCAGATTGTCAGTATCTCTTTGCTTTCACTTTCAAGGGGAACCAGTATACATGGACTGTTTTACCCCAAGGGGCCCAGAACTCGCCCACCATGTACACTCAGGCCCTACAGTCTGTCCTAACCAACTGGTCCCCTGCTGGAACTGTGGTTTTATTGCAATATGTCGATGACTTACTCTTGTGTGCTGATACAGAGACCAGCTGTCAAGCCGCCACTCTGTCACTCATTTTTCTCCAAGAAAATGGGTGTAAAGCTTCTAGACATAAACTGCAGTTTTGTAAGGACAAGGTGACATTTCTTGGACACTGCCTCTCACACGGTGCCCGGAACCTCACTCCTGAACGAAAAGAGGCAGTGGAAAAGATACAGGTGCCCAAGGGAGCACAGAGAGTATTTTTGGGTCTTGTCTCATACTGCCGCCCCTGGATACGGCACGCATCTATGTTAATGCAGCCTCTCTATGATTGTTTGTCTTCTGATCCCTTTCATCTTACAGAAGAAGCTGTTAATAACTTTCATACTTTGAAACTGTGCATCATGTCTGCCCCCGCTCTGGGCATTCCAAAATATGATGAACCTTTCTGTTTATTTTGTTCTGAAATGCAGGGACATAGCACTGCTGTGCTGACTCCGAAACATGGAGATCGGCAATGCCCCGTTGCCTTTCTGCCCGCCTTGATCCTGTTGCTAGAGGCACCCCCTCTTGTGTCAGGGCAGTAGCGGCAGTGCAGGCCATGATTGAAAAAGCTTCTGAAATAGTTCTGGCCTACCCTGTAACTGTTCAAATTCCTCATGACATTCAAGGCATTCTCACTCAAGTGCAACCAAAACATATCTCCATGGCCAGACAACTGAGACTCCAGTGTGCACTCCTCATGCCTGCAAACATCTCATTCAAACGATGTACTACTCTGAATCCTGCTACTCTGTTACCGATTACAGATTCAGAAATGGGGGAGGGAGGTGTATCAGAACTTTTAACTGATCTTGTTGAACATGACCCTCATGATTGTGTACAATTAATGTAGCAGGAAACGTCTGGTTTTGAACATGTTCATGAAAAACCTCTTCCTAATCCTGATTTTGAGTATTTTGTAGATGGAATCAGGTTCATGGGAGAGGATGGCCGATTCCACACTGGATATGCAGTGGTCACACAGCACGAGGTAGGTAAAGCCGAACCACTCCCACCTGACATGTCAGTACAAGAGGCCGAGTTGAAGGGTCAGAGCCTTGTTTTGGGGTACATTAAAAAAAAAAATCTTTTGGGTTGTGTTTGGGGAAAAACATATATAATTCGTGATTGGCAGCTTGTAAATGTGAAAAAAATAGTTGCAGCGTCATTCGCCATACAAATACACAAGCGCCATATAGTGCTAACTTCTTCAGTGAAGTTGAATTACCAAAAAAAACAAAAAGCCGTGTTTGTGGGGTTGTTCATTTTAAATAACTATTTGCAGCGTCAGTCGCCATAGAAAAAGAAAATCGTCATATAGTGTGTAGTGCTGTGCAGTAACCCATTGTTAACCCACTGTGTAGGTGACAGTATTTCTTAAAGAACTAGTTAAGCCGTTGTGCAAGGCAGTGAGCAAAGTATATTTATTGGGGGGATTCTTAATTTCCTTTTATTTAAAATTTTTATTCAAACAGTATGTGAGACATAGGAGTGACAGGCCCTTCACAGGGGAGGGGCAGTGGCACAAATGTTTCTGGGATAGGCACAGGTCTCAGCAGAGGAAGGGGACGTGGCATTAGGGGGTCACTTGGCGAGGCCACAGCTACCGGTGTCATCTAGCGATCGTGTGTTGACCACCAACCCAGCGGTTCTTGAATGGTTGACTCGGTCATCCACTTCCTCCCAGATGACATCAGCCACCCCCAGCAAAGAGTCAGTGGGTTCGTCAGATACAACCCTTAGTTGGCATGGGCCCGGAGCAGCTCCAGTGCCCTCACCTGTCCTCAACCTGCCTCTGTCCTTTTTGGTTCCCTCAGCCAGAGAAGTACTATATGCTATGGGCTCTGCACCACTATACAGCGAGGACGAACTACTTGAGGACAGTTAGCAGCTACTTGGAAGCCAAGAAGTGGGGCAGAAATCCGCTCCTTCCAGTAGGCGGTCAAGTACTGATGAGGAGAGTGTAGTGGGAGGTGATGTTGAGAGCGGTCAGGCTTTGTACACCGAGACAGTTGAGGAGGACATTAGTGACTTGCAAACTGTAGTTGATGATGATGTAGCTGATCGCACTATGATTATCATCATCTGCAGACGAGACTGACAGCTTGTGCGTCAGGCAGTGGTGCAGGCAGCAAGTCGGTAGTGTGGCCGTTAGTCAGCGGAGTGGCAGCAGTGCGAGGTTGGGAGCCAAACAGGCACAGGGTAGACCGCACTCTTCGTAGGTGCTTTCCGGCCTTGAAAAGAGCGGTGCAGGGGCTCAGCCAGGCAGCGGAGGTAACACTCAGTCAGTGCGGAGTGTTGGTGGTAAAATCGCCTACTCGGCGGTGTGGAAGTTTTTTGTTAAGATGCCTGAGGAGGTGAACATGGCTATATGTAGAATCTGTGGTCAGAAAGTGAAGCGTGGCCAGGGTGCTAATGTTGGCACCACAGCCCTGCGTCATCATATGCAGTGTCACCACAAAGTGGCCTGGGAGAACCGTGGCTCAGATGTGGCGGTCCAGTCATCACCCAGTGGCACGCATCCCATTTCAGGCAGTCAAGGCTCCAGCACCTCTGCCGAAGGGAGCTGTCTGTCATTATCTACCGCTCCAGATACTCCTGCTCCTCGCCACTCATTATGGCAGCAGTCGTTCACCGAGGCGATTGCAAAGAGACAGCAGTACGCGTCCAGCCGTCCTACAGCGCAGAAGCTGACCGTGCTCCTGTCCAAGTTGCTCGTGCTGCAGTCCCTCCCTTTTCAACTGGTAAACTCTGCACCGTTCAGAGAAATGATGACTTGTGCCAAGCCAAGGTGGAGAGTGCCAAGCCGTCATTTCTTTGCCAAAGTCAGTCCCAGCACAAATATATAGAAGAGAAGGTGGCCCAGTCCTTGAGCCTGTCGGTGTCTGCCAAAGTGCACGGCAGCGCCGATGTGTGGAGTTATAACTACAGTCAGGGACAGTACATGTCCTTTATGGCCCACTGGGTCAATGTGCTTCCTGCCCAGCCACACGAGCAACTTGAACAGGTGACGCCAGTTTCTCCTCCTCGTTGTCAAACTGCTGATCCTGCGCTAATGTCCGGCTCCTTCTCCACCACCTCAGCCTCCACTGCAGGGCCAAGTCATAGCGCTCCCCTACCACATGTGCAGGGCACGGTGGTGTCACGCAGTCCTACGCCTGGTTTGCCTGGGCGAACGAAGTCACACAGGGGAGGAACTGCTCCGCGTCATGAAAGAAGAAATCGATTGCTGGCTTTCTCCGCGACAACTAAAAATCGGAACCATGGTGACAGATAACGGAAAGAACGTGTTGTCCGCACTGCGCCAAGGAGGGCTGAGCCATGCGCCCTGCGTGGCGCACATATTTAATCTGGTTGTCAAACGGTTCCTCAAGTCTTATACCCAACTGCAAAACATTCTAAAAATGGCCAGGAAACTTTGCATGCACTTCAGCCATTCCTACACGGCCAAGCACACCCTCCTTGAGCTGCAGCGGCAGAATGGCGTCCCCCAACATAGGCTGATATGTGACGTTTCCACCCGTTGGAATTCTACCCTCCATATGTTGGACCGACTGTACGAACAGAGAAAGGCCATAAACGATTTCTTAATGATCCAAGCAGACAGGAGTACTCCCCTATGTAATTTTGATGTCAGCCAGTGGCAGCTCATGCGTGACACCTGCCGCTTGCTCAGGACCTTTGAGGAGTCCACGTTATTTGTCAGTCGCCAGGACTACGGTATGAACAACGTCATTCCACTGCTTTCATGTCCTGGAACTGATGCTGCAAAATCTGTCTGGTCAGGGGACTGGAGACGTGGAGACTGCATCTCACGGCCACATGAGTTCGGTGGGGGATGAACTGGAGGAGGAGGAGGACATTGGAGCACAAGCATTTAGTGGTTTATCTACCCAGGTTGGAGGAGTTTTCCACCCAGTGGAGTTGGAGGCAGGGAGTCCCTCCGAGTCACTTGCGCAAACGGCCTGATGCATGCTCACTTGCTTACATAGTGACAGCCGAATATTCACCATCCGGCAGAGGGATGACTTCTGGCACTCCACCCTCTTGGACCCTCGCTACAAGTCTAAAATGGGGGCCTTTTTTCACCTGCTGAGAGGGAGGACAAACTGAACTACTATAGAGACATCCTATGTAGTCAGTTGGCTGCTGCCTATCTGCGTCATCGTCCATCCTCTCGCAGGTCTGACCGGGGGGTCCCTCAGCGCTCACGTACCACTGCCATGGCTGCTGTGTGGGTTGGGGGGGTAGGAGCAGTACCAGCTCCATCAGCAGCAACTTGAGTCTGGAGTCGCTGATGAGCAGCTTTCTTCACCCGCCAAGTGCAGAAAGTACTCACCAGCAGCAGGTAGACCAGGAGCAGACCCTGAACCAGTAGGTGGTGGCCTACTTGGACAGCACCCTGCCACCCCACATTGAAGATCCGCTGGACTACTGGGCAGCCAAACTGGATTTGTGGCCGCAACTGGCCGAGTTTGCACTGGAGAAGCTGTCCTGCCCGGCTTGTAGTGTGGCATCAGAGCGAGTGTTCAGTGCGGCGGGGGCCATAGTTACCCCAAGGAGAACTTGCCTGTCCTCCCAAAATGTGGAAAGACTGACCTTTGTCAAGATGAATCAGGCGTGGATCAGCCAGGATTTCCACCCACCAACGCCTGATGCATCAGATTAGATCAGCCATGATGCGTCACCCAAACCTTGATAAATGAGACTGTATTCTTCAGGTTGCCTGCCTCAGCCACTCTTACGATGCTGCCACCCACCTGATGCCACACATCTACCAGCTGCTCCTTCTACCACCCAGCATCTTTACCAGTGACTGGTATTGCCACCCACCTCTCCACTCTGTCACTGACCCAATAAGTAGCCTTCTAATGCTGCTGCCACCTCAACAATCAGGTCTCCTCATGCTGCTACTGCTATCACCTCCAGGCTACTTTGTGGCCTGATGCTGCTGCTGCCGCCTTCACACGCTGTGTCCCAGCTGCCGCTACCTCCAAATTATGTAATTGTGCCATTCTGTGGCCTACTCATGCTGCTGCCGCCACCTCCACGCGCTTTGTCCTAGCTGCCGCTACCTCCAAATT
>ONZH01018171.1:0-62500 GCA_900303285.1 Rhinella marina
CTATTTCCCAGGTGTCCCCAACCTGCACATCTGTGTTCTGTCAGGTCTATTGGTTAATACTAAGTCCAGTATGGCCGTCCCTCTAGTCGGGTCCTGAACCAGTTGGGAAGGTAATTGTCTTTGGTTATTTCCAAGAACCTGTTTCCTTTATGAGATATACAGGTTTCAGTTTTCCAGTCTATATCTGGGTAGTTGAAATCCCCCATAATAACGACCTCATTATGATTTGCCCACCTCGTCTATTTCGTTTAGAAGTAAGATTTTCTATGGGCTCTGGTATATTAGGAGGTTTATAATAAAGTCCTATTAGTATTTTATTATTGTTTTTGGCTCCGTTTATTTTCTACCCACAGTGACTCCACATCTTCATGTCCCTCACTTATATCTTTCCGGGGTGTGGGCTTTAGACAGGACTTTACATAAAGGCAAACCCCTCCCCCTCTCCGGTTTTGGCGATCCTTTCTAAACAGACTGTAACCCTGTACGTTAACTGCCCAGTCATAGGTATCATCCAGCCATGTCTCAGTTATTCCCACTATGTCATAGTCCTCCTCACACATCACTAATTCCAGTTCACCAATTTTATTAGTCAGGCTTCTGGCATTAGTGTACATACACTTAAGAGGTCTATGTATATTTTTTACCCCCCTTTTTAAATTACTATTACCTGTGAAGTGAATATCCGGGGTTTTTGGGTTACTTGGGTTGATGGGATTTCTTCCATTGCCGCTCAGCAGCTCTGCAAGCTTGTCTAAGTTTCTTGGTCAGGTTGGTGTGCCAGGGTTGTCTGTTGATATTTCGGGTTGGTTGAGTGTAAGGCGGGGGAGTCCAGACCTGTAGTAATTGTGGTGTTATACAGAGTGGTGGCAGCATCAGGGTCTTGGAGGGAATAAATGTTAGAGAGAGGCAGAAGGGAGTCAGAAAGCAAGAGAAAGCCAAGATGTTTAAGGTTCCTGCGGGGGGAGGGGGGTGTTAGTGTGTGGACTGGGGGAGTAGCAGAAGAGACCAGTGAAGAGAAGGTGTGTAGGTTGTGGTCAGATAGGGGAAGAGGCGAATTAGAAAGGTTAGATAGCGAGCAGAGGCGGGTAAAGATAAAGATCGAGAGTATGACCATCTCTGTGGGTGGGAGTGGAAGACCACTGCAAGAGGCCGAAGGAGGAAGAGAGTGGCAGAAATTTGGAGGCGGTCGAGTGGCAAGTGTCAATGGGGATGTTGAAGTCACCCATGATGATAGTGGGGATGTTGGCAGAAAGCAAGTGTAGGAGTCAGGTGTTAAAGTGGTCAAGAAAGATGGTGGCTAGACCTGGGGGGCGGTAAATGACAGTGTGGGTGAAATGAAATCTGATATAAGAGAATGCAGTAGGGGAGGAAGTGTCAGAGGGTGACAGCCATGTTTCTGTGAGACCCAGAAAGGAAAGTTTTTGTGAGATGAAGAGGTCATGGATGTAGGACAGTTTGTTACAGACAGAGTGTGCGTTCTATAATGCACCTACAAGAGGGACCAAGGGAGCAGGGGACAGAGGAATGGTTTTTAGGTTTAAGGGGTTGCAGAAATTTGTAGAAAGAGATTTGTAGTGAGAGGTAGAGGTAATAGTGGGGATTTGCTGAGGGGGGCATGGATTTGGAGACATATCGCCAGCAATAAGGAGAAGCAGAGAAAGTGTTAGTAGGTGGGAGTAGGAGTGGAAATACAAATCACTGCTGGCAAAGGTATCTAAGATGTGTATCCACAAATTGTAACAAAAAAATCACTGCCTGCTTGGGGATACTAAAACACAAAAATAATAAAGATTTATTAAAGATCCGTTAAAAACTTGGTGGGGCTCAGCGGCCCAAAATCCTGCAGGCAACCCTGAAATCGCTGTGTCAGTGGGAGACAAATGACAGAGAACCCTGTGTATAATGTCTCGCATGAACAGCGACACCTGAATCACGACTGATAACAGGAGCAAATAAATGAGCAAACTGTTGGTGGTTAATATCAGTCGGATCCAGTGGGTCAAAGCTTAGGGTCCCCACGTGAGGTGGAATCAGATATCACAAAAAATCCACATCTACGCCAGGGCCCAAATAACATAAGCTCTGTATGGGTCAGTGTTGTTAAGTGCAGATATACTTAGTCAATCAATGTGTCTAATGAATGATAAGCTGTCGCACTAACAATACTGTTGTACTGACCCTAAACTGTATCCTTCCTCACACTGCAACTCCCCCATAGGATACCCCACATGTACTCGACGCGTTTCTACAGTATTAACTGTGTCATCAGGAGTATTAGGGTAGAGAGGCGACTGAGGTAAAAGGCATGAACTCAGCTGGTGGTGCTGGGTACAAAGAAACAATGTTGCCAGATTGGCAATAGAGAAAGGTGCAACTGTATCGGAGGTCCACTGATGGTGTGAGCTCCCGGCAGTTGCGGAAAAATACAGAGTATAAGAGACAGGAGTCCGCGCTGTAGAGATGTTCACTCAGACAGCGCTCCGGCACTGGTTTGGCCGTGCGCGCGCGCCCTCCACGTGGACCTTAAACCAGGAAAGCTCCACCTCCAAGGTAGATTAGTCAACCAATCAAGGGACAGGGTAATCACAGAGGCGTGTCAGGCTCACAGGCCCCGCCCCTGGTCCTGAGCCCAAAAAGTGGACTGATGACTATAGGATGACATAGAGAAATAGGGGAATGAAATAGATAATACTCTGTAATGAGGGATATAAATCAAGAAGGAGGACAGACAAGGGGAGAGACAGGTGTCAACAGTGACAGGGTCACCTTAGTCACTAGCCATATAACGTAGCTAGTGCAATACTGCACACGTGACCAGCCCTGTCCACATTCATCGATGTTCCAAGGGGAGTGCTATTATGTCACTGTGAACGGTCGGATTAATTGTAAATAATAATAAACAAGAACCACAACAATGACCGTATGACAGTAGCCATACTACCCTAAAATGAGTAACTTGATGATACGGGGGTCTGCCCTGATATGGGTAACAATGTAAGGACAGAGAACTCTACATGGGTATAACCATATTATCAAAAGAGTCTAGTTAAGGCATAAAGAGATGATATAAAGACAATGGAATCCCTGTGTCGATCCGGGTATGTTATTCAATAAAGCATGAGAATGAAATCTGGTCATTCAAGCCTTTTGGTTTGACCGTCTGAAGTTTAAAGATCCATTGAGCCTCTTTCCTCAGTAACAGAGTGTCTAAATCCCCTCCACGTGGGGATTTGCGCATTAATTCAATTCCCTGGAATTTGAGTACCCTAGGATTAGCGTCATGCAATGTTTTGACATGGCGGGCTACTGACGTATCTTTATCATTCCGTATATCTCCCAGGTGTTCACCTATACGGTGACGGAATTCTCGTATGGTTTTGCCTACGTATTGAAGGCCACAGACGCACGAGATTAGATACACAATCCCTGATGTTTTACAGTTAATGAATGAACGATTTGCAAAGATCTTGCCTGTTTGGGTGCAACTAAAGTTCTTGCTCTGAGCAATAAAACTACAGGCAATACATGACCCGCATCTGAAAGTGCCCACAGTTCGATTGGTTAGCCAAGTATCAGGTAGGGAGGTCTGGAAGAAACTATGTACTAATCGGTCTTTTAAATTGCGTCCCCGTCGATAGGTGATCGATGGATGGTCACCTAGTGATCCGCCAATGTCTGGGTCTGCTTTGAGGATTCCCCAAAAGGTATTGAAAATAGACCATACTACATTGTGCGCATCATCAAACGTGCCCACAATCCTGGGGCTATTATCACTCACTCTCTGTTTGGGATTCAAAAGTGCGTCCCTTGCCTGACTCAATGAGTGTTGATGTGCGGTATGTAGTACCTTATGTGGATATCCCCGTCTGAGAAATCTGTCTTTCAGGTCCTTTGCTGCTTGTTGGTAATTATCCAAGGTGGAACAATTGCGACGGATTCTAAGGAATTGACCCTTAGGAATGCCCTTACGTAATGGGTAAGGGTGCCAACTCTGCCAATGCAGCAGTGTGTTTGTTGCGGTTGGCTTCCTAAAGAGGTGTGTGGTAATGTTACCATCCCGTTCCTTATTAATGAGTAGATCCAGAAAGGTGATTTGATTATCCTGTATATCTGATGTAAAATATAGGCCTAGTTCATTGATGTTCAGTGTTTTCACAAAATCAAGGAAGTGGGTTTTTGTGCCCTTCCAAAGTATAAACACATCATCAATGAATCGTAGCCATAAAAGGATACAGTCAGACCACTCAGTGTGATTATCACTAAACACCACAAATCTCTCCCACCAGCCCAGGTAGAGGTTAGCAAAACTGGGGGCACAAGGGCTCCCCATTGCCACCCCCTGAGCTGGTGGAAGATCCTCCTGTCAAAGAGGAAGATGTTACGTGAAAGGATGAACTTAAGTAGTGACAGAATAAACTGGTTATGGGGATGGAATTGTTCACCCCTCTCTTGAAGGAATACACCAATTTGTCACAACCGGTCTCCTGAGGGATGCTGCTGTAGAGGGCCTCCACATCTAAACTTGCCAGAAAAACATCCGGCTCAATGCGGAGACCCTCTAAGCGTTTCAGCACATCCATGGAGTCCCGGGTGTACGAGGGCAGGGCTGTGACGAAGGGTCTGAGGATGTTATCCACATAAATACCCAGATGATGGGTGAGACTGCCCGTTCCTGACACTATAGGTCTGCCCTTTAATGGATTAATCCCCTTATGAATTTTCGGTAGGGCGTAGAAGCAGGCCATTTGAGGATACTGAGGTAGTAAATATTGGTATTCCACCTTATCAATCAAATTGTTTCTAAGTGCTGTATCCAAAAGTGTTTTTAACTCACGGGTATAGTTTATTGTGGGATTAGTGTCCAGGACTTCATAGCACCCCTTGTCTAGCAAGATTGTGAGGCACATGGTCCTGTATTGATCCACATCCATCACCACCACATTGCCCCCCTTATCAGAGGGTTTAATGATGATGGATTTATCAGACTCCAAGGCACAAAGGCCTCGCGTTTCATCAGAACTCAGATTGGTGTGATATCTCTTATCTGGTTGTATTTTAGATAGCTGATCTGTCACTACTTTAAGGAAGGTGTCAATTGGGGTCTGGTCATTCATGGGGGGATATTTTTTGGACGGTAACCTTAGGTCTGTGAATGGTCCTGTTCCTGGTTCTCTCTCCCCCTCATCTATAAGACCTGCCAGTAGTTTGACATCATCCAGTTCATTAATGTCAATACCTAGGGCTGCCGCCTGTTGGCGGTCATGGGTGGCAAAAAATTTTTTCCATTTAAGCTTCCTACAGAATAGGTGGACATCCTTCACCCAATTAAAGATATTGAACCCATTGGTGGGCACAAATGAGAGCCCTTTACTCAGTACACTATTTTCAACCCGTGAAAGGGTTCGTTGAGAGAGATTTATTATCTGCAAATCGTCCGAGTGTTGTGAGTCCATTATGCTGTCTGATTCCGATTCCCTCGATTTCTCAAAAGGTAATCTGATAGAGGGGGGATATTCCCTAAAAAATCCTGACCCCTGCTCGCCCCTCTTGTTCGACCTCTTGATGTAGGGCGTCTGCCTCTAGTAGCTGGTCTAAATCTGGAGCCGGCTTGTTCAGTGTGGGACTCCCCTTCTCCTTCAGATGATGAGGGTTCGGTTTCAATTTCTAAAGCTTTGGTGGACCGAGTCCCAAAGTCAAATATGTGTCCTTCTTTAAAGTCCCTGATGTCTCTAATAAATTGTGAGTGTTTTCTTTCTTTTAATTCTGCTACGTATTTCTCTATGGTTTGTTGTAGAGAAGACTCTTTTTTAGAGTAATCAGGGTTGTTACTGAATTGCTTCGCGGACTCAATGGACTGCTCTAAGTCGCTTTTTGACTTAAGAAATATCGTTTTTTCCTCTTCTAACAACAGGGACATTAGTCTGAGAGAGGAGTCTATTGATTCACTTTCCCATTTCTTGTTAAACTCAGTGGAACGTATTCTGGCCGCTGGTAGTAATGGAATCCTAAGGCCTCTAGGTACTATTTTATGTTGCAAATAATGTTCCAATGTCTGGAGTTCCCACCAGCTACGAACTTGATTTTTATAGTGTTTGGTGAGGACCTTGAAAGAGCTATTTATATTAAGGTTCCTTGTCTGTGGAGGTAGATCTTGCTCAGAGAAAACCTCCCTTGCTTCTGTCCCCCAATTGTCCAGATTAATTTGCCCTGAGAGAAATCCCGACATCCTCTTGATAGAAGAAATTGAATATAAATACAAATCACTGCTGGCAAAGGTATCTAAGATGTGTATCCACAAATTGTAACAAAAAAATCACTGCCTGCTTGGGGATACTAAAACACAAAAATAATAAAGATTTATTAAAGATCCGTTAAAAACTTGGTGGGGCTCAGCGGCCCAAAATCCTGCAGGCAACCCTGAAATCGCTGTGTCAGTGGGAGACAAATGACAGAGAACCCTGTGTATAATGTCTCGCATGAACAGCGACACCTGAATCACGACTGATAACAGGAGCAAATAAATGAGCAAACTGTTGGTGGTTAATATCAGTCGGATCCAGTGGGTCAAAGCTTAGGGTCCCCACGTGAGGTGGAATCAGATATCACAAAAAATCCACATCTACGCCAGGGCCCAAATAACATAAGCTCTGTATGGGTCAGTGTTGTTAAGTGCAGATATACTTAGTCAATCAATGTGTCTAATGAATGATAAGCTGTCGCACTAACAATACTGTTGTACTGACCCTAAACTGTATCCTTCCTCACACTGCAACTCCCCCATAGGATACCCCACATGTACTCGACGCGTTTCTACAGTATTAACTGTGTCATCAGGAGTATTAGGGTAGAGAGGCGACTGAGGTAAAAGGCATGAACTCAGCTGGTGGTGCTGGGTACAAAGAAACAATGTTGCCAGATTGGCAATAGAGAAAGGTGCAACTGTATCGGAGGTCCACTGATGGTGTGAGCTCCCGGCAGTTGCGGAAAAATACAGAGTATAAGAGACAGGAGTCCGCGCTGTAGAGATGTTCACTCAGACAGCGCTCCGGCACTGGTTTGGCCGTGCGCGCGCGCCCTCCACGTGGACCTTAAACCAGGAAAGCTCCACCTCCAAGGTAGATTAGTCAACCAATCAAGGGACAGGGTAATCACAGAGGCGTGTCAGGCTCACAGGCCCCGCCCCCTGGTCCTGAGCCCAAAAAGTGGACTGATGACTATAGGATGACATAGAGAAATAGGGGAATGAAATAGATAATACTCTGTAATGAGGGATATAAATCAAGAAGGAGGACAGACAAGGGGAGAGACAGGTGTCAACAGTGACAGGGTCACCTTAGTCACTAGCCATATAACGTAGCTAGTGCAATACTGCACACGTGACCAGCCCTGTCCACATTCATCGATGTTCCAAGGGGAGTGCTATTATGTCACTGTGAACGGTCGGATTAATTGTAAATAATAATAAACAAGAACCACAACAATGACCGTATGACAGTAGCCATACTACCCTAAAATGAGTAACTTGATGATACGGGGGTCTGCCCTGATATGGGTAACAATGTAAGGACAGAGAACTCTACATGGGTATAACCATATTATCAAAGAGTCTAGTTAAGGCATAAAGAGATGATATAAAGACAATGGATTCCCTGTGTCGATCCGGGTATGTTATTCAATAAAGCATGAGAATGAAATCTGGTCATTCAAGCCTTTTGGTTTGACCGTCTGAAGTTTAAAGATCCATTGAGCCTCTTTCCTCAGTAACAGAGTGTCTAAATCCCCTCCACGTGGGGATTTGCGCATTAATTCAATTCCCTGGAATTTGAGTACCCTAGGATTAGCGTCATGCAATGTTTTGACATGGCGGGCTACTGACGTATCTTTATCATTCCGTATATCTCCCAGGTGTTCACCTATACGGCGACGGAATTCTCGTATGGTTTTGCCTACGTATTGAAGGCCACAGACGCACGAGATTAGATACACAATCCCTGATGTTTTACAGTTAATGAATGAACGATTTGCAAAGATCTTGCCTGTTTGGGTGCAACTAAAGTTCTTGCTCTGAGCAATAAAACTACAGGCAATACATGACCCGCATCTGAAAGTGCCCACAGTTCGATTGGTTAGCCAAGTATCAGGTAGGGAGGTCTGGAAGAAACTATGTACTAATCGGTCTTTTAAATTGCGTCCCCGTCGATAGGTGATCGATGGATGGTCACCTAGTGATCCGCCAATGTCTGGGTCTGCTTTGAGGATTCCCCAAAAGGTATTGAAAATAGACCATACTACATTGTGCGCATCATCAAACGTGCCCACAATCCTGGGGCTATTATCACTCACTCTCTGTTTGGGATTCAAAAGTGCGTCCCTTGCCTGACTCAATGAGTGTTGATGTGCGGTATGTAGTACCTTACGTGGATATCCCCGTCTGAGAAATCTGTCTTTCAGGTCCTTTGCTGCTTGTAGGTAATTATCCAAGGTGGAACAATTGCGACGGATTCTAAGGAATTGACCCTTAGGAATGCCCTTACGTAATGGGTAAGGGTGCCAACTCTGCCAATGCAGCAGTGTGTTTGTTGTTTAATCCATTAAAGGGCAGACCTATAGTGTCAGGAACGGGCAGTCTCACCCATCATCTGGGTATTTATGTGGATAACATCCTCAGACCCTTCGTCACAGCCCTGCCCTCGTACACCCGGGACTCCATGGATGTGCTGAAACGCTTAGAGGGTCTCCGCATTGAGCCGGATGTTTTTCTGGCAAGTTTAGATGTGGAGGCCCTCTACAGCAGCATCCCTCAGGAGACCGGTTGTGACAAAATTGGTGTATTCCTTCAAGAGAGGGGTGAACAATTCCATCCCCATAACCAGTTTATTCTGTCACTACTTAAGTTCATCCTTTCACGTAACATCTTCCTCTTTGACAGGAGGATCTTCCACCAGCTCAGGGGGGTGGCAATGGGGAGCCCTTGTGCCCCCAGTTTTGCTAACCTCTACCTGGGCTGGTGGGAGAGATTTGTGGTGTTTAGTGATAATCACACTGAGTGGTCTGACTGTATCCTTTTATGGCTACGATTCATTGATGATGTGTTTATACTTTGGAAGGGCACAAAAACCCACTTCCTTGATTTTGTGAAAACACTGAACATCAATGAACTAGGCCTATATTTTACATCAGATATACAGGATAATCAAATCACCTTTCTGGATCTACTCATTAATAAGGAACGGGATGGTAACATTACACACACCTCTTTAGGAAGCCAACCGCAACAAACACACTGCTGCATTGGCAGAGTTGGCACCCTTACCCATTACGTAAGGGCATTCCTAAGGGTCAATTCCTTAGAATCCGTCGCAATTGTTCCACCTTGGATAATTACCAACAAGCAGCAAAGGACCTGAAAGACAGATTTCTCAGACGGGGATATCCACGTAAGGTACTACATACCGCACATCAACACTCATTGAGTCAGGCAAGGGACGCACTTTTGAATCCCAAACAGAGAGTGAGTGATAATAGCCCCAGGATTGTGGGCACGTTTGATGATGCGCACAATGTAGTATGGTCTATTTTCAATACCTTTTGGGGAATCCTCAAAGCAGACCCAGACATTGGCGGATCACTAGGTGACCATCCATCGATCACCTATCGACGGGGACGCAATTTAAAAGACCGATTAGTACATAGTTTCTTCCAGACCTCCCTACCTGATACTTGGCTAACCAATCGAACTGTGGGCACTTTCAGATGCGGGTCATGTATTGCCTGTAGTTTTATTGCTCAGAACAAGAACTTTAGTTGCACCCAAACAGGCAAGATCTTTGCAAATCGTTCATTCATTAACTGTAAAACATCAGGGATTGTGTATCTAATCTCGTGCGTCTGTGGCCTTCAATACGTAGGCAAAACCATACGAGAATTCCGTCGCCGTATAGGTGAACACCTGGGAGATATACGGAATGATAAAGATACGTCAGTAGCCCGCCATGTCAAAACATTGCATGACGCTAATCCTAGGGTACTCAAATTCCAGGGAATTGAATTAATGCGCAAATCCCCACGTGGAGGGGATTTAGACACTCTGTTACTGAGGAAAGAGGCTCAATGGATCTTTAAACTTCAGACGGTCAAACCAAAAGGCTTGAATGACCAGATTTCATTCTCATGCTTTATTGAATAACATACCCGGATCGACACAGGGATTCCATTGTCTTTATATCATCTCTTTATGCCTTAACTAGACTCTTTTGATAATATGGTTATACCCATGTAGAGTTCTCTGTCCTTACATTGTTACCCATATCAGGGCAGACCCCCGTATCATCAAGTTACTCATTTTAGGGTAGTATGGCTACTGTCATACGGTCATTGTTGTGGTTCTTGTTTATTATTATTTACAATTAATCCGACCGTTCACAGTGACATAATAGCACTCCCCTTGGAACATCGATGAATGTGGACAGGGCTGGTCACGTGTGCAGTATTGCACTAGCTACGTTATATGGCTAGTGACTAAGGTGACCCTGTCACTGTTGACACCTGTCTCTCCCCTTGTCTGTCCTCCTTCTTGATTTATATCCCTCATTACAGAGTATTATCTATTTCATTCCCCTATTTCTCTATGTCATCCTATAGTCATCAGTCCACTTTTTGGGCTCAGGACCAGGGGGCGGGGCCTGTGAGCCTGACACGCCTCTGTGATTACCCTGTCCCTTGATTGGTTGACTAATCTACCTTGGAGGTGGAGCTTTCCTGGTTTAAGGTCCACGTGGAGGGCGCGCGCGCACGGCCAAACCAGTGCCGGAGCGCTGTCTGAGTGAACATCTCTACAGCGCGGACTCCTGTCTCTTATACTCTGTATTTTTCCGCAACTGCCGGGAGCTCACACCATCAGTGGACCTCCGATACAGTTGCACCTTTCTCTATTGCCAATCTGGCAACATTGTTTCTTTGTACCCAGCACCACCAGCTGAGTTCATGCCTTTTACCTCAGTCGCCTCTCTACCCTAATACTCCTGATGACACAGTTAATACTGTAGAAACGCGTCGAGTACATGTGGGGTATCCTATGGGGGAGTTGCAGTGTGAGGAAGGATACAGTTTAGGGTCAGTACAACAGTATTGTTAGTGCGACAGCTTATCATTCATTAGACACATTGATTGACTAAGTATATCTGCACTTAACAACACTGACCCATACAGAGCTTATGTTATTTGGGCCCTGGCGTAGATGTGGATTTTTTGTGATATCTGATTCCACCTCACGTGGGGACCCTAAGCTTTGACCCACTGGATCCGACTGATATTAACCACCAACAGTTTGCTCATTTATTTGCTCCTGTTATCAGTCGTGATTCAGGTGTCGCTGTTCATGCGAGACATTATACACAGGGTTCTCTGTCATTTGTCTCCCACTGACACAGCGATTTCAGGGTTGCCTGCAGGATTTTGGGCCGCTGAGCCCCACCAAGTTTTTAACGGATCTTTAATAAATCTTTATTATTTTTGTGTTTTAGTATCCCCAAGCAGGCAGTGATTTTTTTGTTACAATTTGTGGATACACATCTTAGATACCTTTGCCAGCAGTGATTTGTATTTATATTCAATTTCTTCTATCAAGAGGATGTCGGGATTTCTCTCAGGGCAAATTAATCTGGACAATTGGGGGACAGAAGCAAGGGAGGTTTTCTCTGAGCAAGATCTACCTCCACAGACAAGGAACCTTAATATAAATAGCTCTTTCAAGGTCCTCACCAAACACTATAAAAATCAAGTTCGTAGCTGGTGGGAACTCCAGACATTGGAACATTATTTGCAACATAAAATAGTACCTAGAGGCCTTAGGATTCCATTACTACCAGCGGCCAGAATACGTTCCACTGAGTTTAACAAGAAATGGGAAAGTGAATCAATAGACTCCTCTCTCAGACTAATGTCCCTGTTGTTAGAAGAGGAAAAAACGATATTTCTTAAGTCAAAAAGCGACTTAGAGCAGTCCATTGAGTCCGCGAAGCAATTCAGTAACAACCCTGATTACTCTAAAAAAGAGTCTTCTCTACAACAAACCATAGAGAAATACGTAGCAGAATTAAAAGAAAGAAAACACTCACAATTTATTAGAGACATCAGGGACTTTAAAGAAGGACACATATTTGACTTTGGGACTCGGTCCACCAAAGCTTTAGAAATTGAAACCGAACCCTCATCATCTGAAGGAGAAGGGGAGTCCCACACTGAACAAGCCGGCTCCAGATTTAGACCAGCTACTAGAGGCAGACGCCCTACATCAAGAGGTCGAACAAGAGGGGCGAGCAGGGGTCAGGATTTTTTAGGGAATATCCCCCCTCTATCAGATTACCTTTTGAGAAATCGAGGGAATCGGAATCAGACAGCATAATGGACTCACAACACTCGGACGATTTGCAGATAATAAATCTCTCTCAACGAACCCTTTCACGGGTTGAAAATAGTGTACTGAGTAAAGGGCTCTCATTTGTGCCCACCAATGGGTTCAATATCTTTAATTGGGTGAAGGATGTCCACCTATTCTGTAGGAAGCTTAAATGGAAAAAATTTTTTGCCACCCATGACCGCCAACAGGCGGCAGCCCTAGGTATTGACATTAATGAACTGGATGATGTCAAACTACTGGCAGGTCTTATAGATGAGGGGGAGAGAGAACCAGGAACAGGACCATTCACAGACCTAAGGTTACCGTCCAAAAAATATCCCCCCATGAATGACCAGACCCCAATTGACACCTTCCTTAAAGTAGTGACAGATCAGCTATCTAAAATACAACCAGATAAGAGATATCACACCAATCTGAGTTCTGATGAAACGCGAGGCCTTTGTGCCTTGGAGTCTGATAAATCCATCATCATTAAACCCTCTGATAAGGGGGGCAATGTGGTGGTGATGGATGTGGATCAATACAGGACCATGTGCCTCACAATCTTGCTAGACAAGGGGTGCTATGAAGTCCTGGACACTAATCCCACAATAAACTATACCCGTGAGTTAAAAACACTTTTGGATACAGCACTTAGAAACAATTTGATTGATAAGGTGGAATACCAATATTTACTACCTCAGTATCCTCAAATGGCCTGCTTCTACGCCCTACCGAAAATTCATAAGGGGATTAATCCATTAAAGGGCAGACCTATAGTGTCAGGAACGGGCAGTCTCACCCATCATCTGGGTATTTATGTGGATAACATCCTCAGACCCTTCGTCACAGCCCTGCCCTCGTACACCCGGGACTCCATGGATGTGCTGAAACGCTTAGAGGGTCTCCGCATTGAGCCGGATGTTTTTCTGGCAAGTTTAGATGTGGAGGCCCTCTACAGCAGCATCCCTCAGGAGACCGGTTGTGACAAAATTGGTGTATTCCTTCAAGAGAGGGGTGAACAATTCCATCCCCATAACCAGTTTATTCTGTCACTACTTAAGTTCATCCTTTCACGTAACATCTTCCTCTTTGACAGGAGGATCTTCCACCAGCTCAGGGGGGTGGCAATGGGGAGCCCTTGTGCCCCCAGTTTTGCTAACCTCTACCTGGGCTGGTGGGAGAGATTTGTGGTGTTTAGTGATAATCACACTGAGTGGTCTGACTGTATCCTTTTATGGCTACGATTCATTGATGATGTGTTTATACTTTGGAAGGGCACAAAAACCCACTTCCTTGATTTTGTGAAAACACTGAACATCAATGAACTAGCCTATATTTTACATCAGATATACAGGATAATCAAATCACCTTTCTGGATCTACTCATTAATAAGGAACGGGATGGTAACATTACCACACACCTCTTTAGGAAGCCAACCGCAACAAACACACTGCTGCATTGGCAGAGTTGGCACCCTTACCCATTACGTAAGGGCATTCCTAAGGGTCAATTCCTTAGAATCCGTCGCAATTGTTCCACCTTGGATAATTACCAACAAGCAGCAAAGGACCTGAAAGACAGATTTCTCAGACGGGGATATCCACGTAAGGTACTACATACCGCACATCAACACTCATTGAGTCAGGCAAGGGACGCACTTTTGAATCCCAAACAGAGAGTGAGTGATAATAGCCCCAGGATTGTGGGCACGTTTGATGATGCGCACAATGTAGTATGGTCTATTTTCAATACCTTTTGGGGAATCCTCAAAGCAGACCCAGACATTGGCGGATCACTAGGTGACCATCCATCGATCACCTATCGACGGGGACGCAATTTAAAAGACCGATTAGTACATAGTTTCTTCCAGACCTCCCTACCTGATACTTGGCTAACCAATCGAACTGTGGGCACTTTCAGATGCGGGTCATGTATTGCCTGTAGTTTTATTGCTCAGAGCAAGAACTTTAGTTGCACCCAAACAGGCAAGATCTTTGCAAATCGTTCATTCATTAACTGTAAAACATCAGGGATTGTGTATCTAATCTCGTGCGTCTGTGGCCTTCAATACGTAGGCAAAACCATACGAGAATTCCGTCGCCGTATAGGTGAACACCTGGGAGATATACGGAATGATAAAGATACGTCAGTAGCCCGCCATGTCAAACATTGCATGACGCTAATCCTAGGGTACTCAAATTCCAGGGAATTGAATTAATGCGCAAATCCCCACGTGGAGGGGATTTAGACACTCTGTTACTGAGGAAAGAGGCTCAATGGATCTTTAAACTTCAGACGGTCAAACCAAAAGGCTTGAATGACCAGATTTCATTCTCATGCTTTATTGAATAACATACCCGGATCGACACAGGGATTCCATTGTCTTTATATCATCTCTTTATGCCTTAACTAGACTCTTTTGATAATATGGTTATACCCATGTAGAGTTCTCTGTCCTTACATTGTTACCCATATCAGGGCAGACCCCCGTATCATCAAGTTACTCATTTTAGGGTAGTATGGCTACTGTCATACGGTCATTGTTGTGGTTCTTGTTTATTATTATTTACAATTAATCCGACCGTTCACAGTGACATAATAGCACTCCCCTTGGAACATCGATGAATGTGGACAGGGCTGGTCACGTGTGCAGTATTGCACTAGCTACGTTATATGGCTAGTGACTAAGGTGACCCTGTCACTGTTGACACCTGTCTCTCCCCTTGTCTGTCCTCCTTCTTGATTTATATCCCTCATTACAGAGTATTATCTATTTCATTCCCCTATTTCTCTATGTCATCCTATAGTCATCAGTCCACTTTTTGGGCTCAGGACCAGGGGGCGGGGCCTGTGAGCCTGACACGCCTCTGTGATTACCCTGTCCCTTGATTGGTTGACTAATCTACCTTGGAGGTGGAGCTTTCCTGGTTTAAGGTCCACGTGGAGGGCGCGCGCGCACGGCCAAACCAGTGCCGGAGCGCTGTCTGAGTGAACATCTCTACAGCGCGGACTCCTGTCTCTTATACTCTGTATTTTTCCGCAACTGCCGGGAGCTCACACCATCAGTGGACCTCCGATACAGTTGCACCTTTCTCTATTGCCAATCTGGCAACATTGTTTCTTTGTACCCAGCACCACCAGCTGAGTTCATGCCTTTTACCTCAGTCGCCTCTCTACCCTAATACTCCTGATGACACAGTTAATACTGTAGAAACGCGTCGAGTACATGTGGGGTATCCTATGGGGGAGTTGCAGTGTGAGGAAGGATACAGTTTAGGGTCAGTACAACAGTATTGTTAGTGCGACAGCTTATCATTCATTAGACACATTGATTGACTAAGTATATCTGCACTTAACAACACTGACCCATACAGAGCTTATGTTATTTGGGCCCTGGCGTAGATGTGGATTTTTTGTGATATCTGATTCCACCTCACGTGGGGACCCTAAGCTTTGTCCCACTGGATCCGACTGATATTAACCACCAACAGTTTGCTCATTTATTTGCTCCTGTTATCAGTCGTGATTCAGGTGTCGCTGTTCATGCGAGACATTATACACAGGGTTCTCTGTCATTTGTCTCCCACTGACACAGCGATTTCAGGGAGTAGGAGTGGGCATGAGGAGGCCGTGTGTGTTTGGGAAGAAAGTGTTTTATGTTGCTGAACAGGTTTGCGCAAGTGGTCAGATGAGTAGGTAAGATGGGGATGAACAGTTCCTTGCTGGGTGACTGGATATGGGGGTATTTTAGGACGTTTAGGAAAAGTGGGAAAAGCAAGAAGAAAAATTGAATCATTGTTTGCATTAACTATTTCAGTAGTTATTTATTGCACTTTATGTCACTGTCACTAGTGGGGTACCACAGGGGTCAGTTTTGGGCCCTATTCTCTTCAATATATTTATTAATGATCTTGTTGAAGGCTTGCACAGTAAAATATCAAGTTTTGCAGATGACACTAAACTGTGTAAAGTAATTAACACAGAAGAAGACAGTATACTGCTACAGATGGATCTGGATAGACTGGAGGCTTGGGCAGAGAAGTGGCAGATGAGGTTTAACACTGACAAATTTAAGGTTATGCATATGGGAAGGAATAATGCAAGTCACCAGTACATACTAAATGGTAAAATATTGGGTAACTCTGACATGGAAAAGGACCTAGGAATTTTAGTGAACAGCAAACTAAGCTGTAGAAACCAGTGTCAGACAGCTGCTGCCAAGGCCAATAAGATAATGGGTTGCATCAAAAGAGGCATAGATGCCCATGATGAGAACATAGTCCTGCCACTTTACAAATCACTAGTCAGAACACACATGGAGTACTGTGTACAGTTCTGGGCTCCTGTGAACAAGGCAGACATAGCAGAGTTGGAGAGGGTTCAGAGGAGGGCAACTAAAGTAATAAGTGGAATAGGTGGACTACAGTACGCAGAAAGATTATCAAAATTAGGCTTATTCACTTTAGAAAAATGACGACTGAGGGGAGATCTAATAACTATGTATAATTATATCAGGGGTCAGTACAGAGATCTCTCCCATGATCTATTTATCCCCAGGACTGTGACTGTGACGAGGGGACATCCTCTGCGTCTGGAGGAAAGAAGGTTTGTACACAAACATAGAAGAGGATTCTTTACGGTAAGAGCAGTGAGACTATGGAACTCTCTGCCTGAGGAGGTGGTGATGGTAAGTTCACTAAAATAGTTCAAGAGGGGCCTGGATGTATTTCTGGAGGGTAATAATATTACAGGTTATAGTTACTAGAGATGGGTCGTTGATCCAGGGAGTAATTCTGATTGCCTGATTGGAGTCGGGAAGGAATTTTTTCCCCTAAAGTGGGGGAAATTGGCTTCTACCTCACAGGGTTTTTTGGCTTCCTCTGGATCAACTTGTAGGAAAACAGGCCGACCTGGATGGACAGATGTCTTTTTTCGGCCTTATAAACTATGTTACTATGTTACTTTTTACACTCTTTGTAAGCCATGTGGTGTTTAATTTTATTCGCTGGTACTTGTTACCTCTAGGAACGTACTTAACAATCTACTTATCCAAAGTAGATTTAAAGCACTCCCATTTAGGGAGGGGGGGAGTGGCTGGCGGGGCATGGAGTAGGCTGCAGATTAGCTGAGCTCCGGTGCGAACAGCCTATTTAGCGGCTCACAGTGTCTATGTAGTAAACACACAGCGTCTATCTAGCAACCTGGGTCACTTGAAAAGAGACAGTCTTGGTCCTGGGACCCAGCGGAGATGGCAAAAACAAAAAAGAAACCGATCTCTACAAAACTCACCAAGTTTTATCCAGCAGTCAGCGCTTCTCAAGATGGCGGCGATGGAGGCCAGACTCCCACTTCTGACCCTGCAGCTGTGGCTTCCGTTTCGTTATCAGCCTCGCTTCACTTAGGATCCAGGCTCCCTTCTGAACATTGTACTGCTTCATCTCTTCATTCCGGGACCCTGCAAAGACCTAGCAGTTCATCTCCATCGGGACTGTTATCCAGGCAAGGTACGGAGGGATATCAAACACTACAGTGCCTGGGCCAGGGAGTTCGGAGGGTCATGATGCAACCCATGTAGTGGCCTTGCATTCGTACCCACATTCTGGGAACAGACAGGAAGGAGGAGAGAAACCTGTCACATAGGCCTTATTGAAAGGCTTAATGGGAGACCTACGGAAATCCCTTCAAGCTGACATTAAAGAAATGCTAATGCCTCTACAAAAAAATATCATTGATATTGGCCACAGAACCTCACATTTGGAAAACAAGATGGCAGAGTTTGCGAACGCTCATAATAACCTGGTTGATTCCACTAACGACAAAGATGACGAACTAGCCACTCTCAGGGCAAAAGTGATTGACCTAGAGGACCGTTCCCACCGGAACAATACACGGTTCCGTGGAATTCCAGAATCAGTCAAACAAAAAGATATGCATGCTTTTCTAATTGATCTATTCTGCTGCTGTCATGTATTGACAGAGCACACAGAATCCCGAAACCTAAACTCCTACCAGCTGACGTGCTGGCGTGAATTACTTTTTATCATGTCAAGAAAAACTTAATGGCCGCTGCCCTCAATAATCCAGTTTTGTCTGACAGGTTTCAACCGATTTCCCTCTATACAGATCTCTCTGCTGCCACCTTGGCCAAACAAAAGGATGCCACCAGAATTTTACGCTCTCACAAGATAGCTTATCGGTGGGGTTTTCCAGCCAAATTGCTTATTTCTCGGAATAGAGGCAAAGTTGTGGCGACAAGTCCTGAGGAAGCAATCAACCTCATATCCAGCTGGCATCTCATGCCTTCTTCCAGTGCTCATCTACCATCAAAATCATTGTCTCAAATGCAAATGGAGAAAGAATGGTCAGAGGTCCAGAGGAATAATATCCCGGATACCTGAAGGACCTACACACTGGTGATATTATGGTTCAGATTTTATTTAGGCTTGATCGGCTGTGGTCAATAGTGTTGAGAGAGCATGCTCGGCCGAATATGATATTCGACTGAGGATCGCGGTGCTCGGGACCACGCAGTGTTTGGCCGAACACCGCATGTGCTCGAGCGTCATGCTCGAGTCCCCTCCCCGCACGCTAATTAGCCAATTAGCGTGCAGGGAGGTACTGGCATTCCCTGTAATGCCGTAGCCATCTTGGCTACTGGCATTACAGTGATTGGCTGGTCGGGAACGCGTCATCGGGTGCTATATAACACTAGGTGACGTGACACGGCTCAGACCAAGTCAGGGAGAGCTGCTGCAAAGAGGAACAGATACTGTAGGGATACAAATTGGCTAGGCAGGGCTAGTATTTCTGTTGAAAAGACCCAAAAGCCCTTTTAAGGGCTATTGTGATATCTGGCTACAATGTTACAATGTATTTTTTATTTTTTGGGGGTTAAAAATTGCGCAAGGTGGCCTGACCTTAACACCACCTGCGCAGCTTGTGCATTCTAATCCATTCTGTATCCTATATAGCTGACATCCGGTGTAATTTTTTTCTGCTGTTAATCAAGTCGACATTACCTGCGCAGCTTGTGCATTATAACGTTGCTGTATCGTATATAGCTGACATCCGGTGTAATTTTTTCTGCCGTTAATCAAGTCGACATTACCTGCACGGCTTGTGCATTATAACGTTGCTGTATCCTATATAGCTGACATCCGGTGTAATTTTTTCTGCCGTTAAACAAGTCGACATTACCTGCGTGGCTTGTGCATTATAACGTTGCTGTATCCTATATAGCCGATATCCGGTGTAATTTTTTCTGCCGTTAATCAAGTCGACATTACCTGCGCGGCTTGTGCATTATAACGTTGCTGTATCCTATATAGCTGACATCTGTACTATATAGGATCCTATATAGGTATATTCGGTTTTGGGGGGTATTCTTGTCATTCCGTAAAAGTGGCGTAATACTCGGACAACATAGTTTCCAGCAGCGACTTGTGTGTCTAAGATGCATCCAGACATCCTCCCCATGCTGTTCCCAAACCATTTCAGTGGTGTTTCCACCATTTTATGACCTTTCCCTATGAACCAGACACCCTCCCCTCTTCAGAACAGGGGGTGCCTGGTTTAGTGCTCGGGTTCTCCCATTGACTTCCATTATACTCGGGTGCTCGGCCGAGCACTCGAGCACCACCTATTGTTCGGCCTGAGCACGCGAGCATTACGGTGCTCGATCAACACTAGTGGTCAAGTGTAGGGCTGCAGTAAACGATTATTTTAGTAATCAAGTAATCTACCGATTAATCCAACGATTAATCGAGTACTCTAATAAGAAATAGCTAATTAAAAGAACGTTTACCTTTCAGTCAGCAGACCTCCCCCCCCGTGCCATCAGTCCTATATGTCATTAGTTACCCACAATGCCATCAGCTCCCATGTGCCATCAGGCCCCTGTGCCTCCAGCTTGCCCCCCAGTGCCACCAGGGGCCTCCAGTTTGCCCCCCAGTGCCACCAGGTGCCTCCAGTTTGCCCCCCCAGTGCCTCCAGTTTGCCCCCCAGTGCCACCAGGTGCCTCCTGCTTGCCTCCCAGTGCCTTCATGTGCCCCCCCCATTGCCATAAGATGCCACCAGCTTGCTCCCTAGTGCCATCAGCTTGCCCTCCAGTGCCATCAAGTGCCCCACAGTTCCACCATCTTGCCTCCCAGGGCCACCAGGTGCCTCCAGTTTGCCCCCCAGGGCCTCCAGCTTGCTCCCCAGTATGCCCCCAGTGCGCCTCCCAGTGCCTCCAGCTTGCGCCCCCAGTGCCACCAGGTGCTTCCAATTTGCCTCCCAGGGCCTCCAGCTTGCACCCCAGTATCTCCAGCCTGCCCCCAGGTGCCTCCAGCCTGCCCCCCAGTGCCACCAGGTGCCTCCAGCCTGCCCCCCAGTGCCACCAGGTGCCTCCAGCTTGCCCCCCCCTCCCCCAGTGCCACCAGCTTGCCCCCCCCCCTCAGTGCCTCAAGGTTCAGTCCTCCCCCACCATCAGTTCTCCCCTGCAGCAGTTAAGATGTAATACTTACATGTCCTGTAGAAGCGCCTCCGTACACGCCCCGGCTCTTCCATGGTCCCGCGCTGCACATTGTTCCTGACGTACACACTGCGTCATGACGCAGTGTGACGTCGGGTCAAGGTGCAGCGCGGGACCATGGAAGAGTCGGGGCGTGTACGAAGGCGCTTCTACAGTTCATGTAAGTATAACCTGTTAACTGCTGCAGCCGGCGGAGACCACAGAGCGGAAGTAATTTTACTCCCGCTCTGTGGTCACGTGGCACAAACGAATCCTCGATGCAGAAAATTTGCATCGAGGATTTTTCTGTGTCGAATTCATCGAGTACATCGATGAATCGTTTCAGCCCTAGTCAAGTGTTATACCTCCAAATGGTAATACTAGTTTTGATGCGTCCGGTGTGGGAGTATGTTGTGGACTGGTATATGTTGTTACTGTTTTTTTTCCTTTTGGGTTACTTGAATTTAGTATGTGCTTCATTATGTTGCCAAAGCTAGATTTCTATATTCCATATTGCATGTTTACTGCTATCCTATACCACCGCTGTGGGAGTTTGAGAGGGGCTTGCAGGGGGTTGACCTGGGGCTGGAGATCTCGGCTTTTAGCATTAATTGTATTCCTGCATTATGGTATTTAAAATAACTTCTATTAACGCAAAGGGGCTGAACAGCCCTTTTAAACAGTCTCAACTATGGAAATCAGCTCTTACAGATAGATGACATACTATGTATTCAGGAGACGCATTTCCTCAGAGCCGAGACCTTTAGATTGAAATAAGCATTTTCCACATGTATATTCTGCTGCAATCACATTGAACGCAATACATTGAACGCGCGTTCAATGTATTGCGTACGCTCCGCTCAGCTGAGCTTCCGAACGCGCCGTCACTTCCGGGTTCAGAGAAGTGACGGCGTGTATGCAATACATTGAACCGAAGGGTCTAGCGCTGTCCATCAGAGACAGGAGAGGCGGGGATAAAGGCTGCAGGGTGGGTTTTGGAGCCAGGAGGGCATTGATGAAGCAGTGCTCAGACTGAAAGAGCACGCCTCCCGGTGCTCAGAAGCCTCATTTACATATTTATAAAAGTTCTTTTTCTGGAAGAATCGCTGCTTGGCTCTGCAATTTGAAGGTATGTCTGGGGAGAGGATTACAAACCTACATGCCTATGTATATAAATACATAGGTTGCAAAGTGGTGACAGAGCATCTTTAAGTCGGTCTGGTGTGCTCACAAAGCGTTTGCGAGAGGTCACAATATGGGTTTAGCATCCAGGGATAAAAAATATAGAGAAGCTGTTATGGCACAAATTACTAATTCTATCATTAGATTAAGCAACTTAAATAAACATACCTTTTGTCCGATTAGGGAACAAGAATTAAAGGACCTTCACCATGGCCTGCACACTTTAAACCTTTATAAAATATGATTTGGTGCAGAGACGCCTTAAAGCCCAATATTATGGGCATGGCGGTAAGGCAGGATCCCTTCTAGCCTCGAGATTAAAAGCAAAATAAGCTCGTACAAAATTCCCTTTTTTATATGACCCTCAGGGACATAAAATATTCGATCCTCAACAAATTGCTAATTCCAACTTGATAAGCTAAGGTTAGGCTACTTTCACACTAGCGTTTTAAAATTCCGGTATTGAGTTCCGTCATAGGGGCTCAATACCGGAATAAAACGCTTCAGTTTTGTCCCCATTCATTGTCAATGGGGACAAAACTGAACTGAAGACAACGGAATGCTCCTGAAAGCATTCCGTTCCGTCTCCAGACCGGAGAACAAACCGCAGTATGCTGCGGTTTGCTCTCCGGTCCAGGCATCCACACCAAGACGGATCCGGAATGACCCCCAATGCAAGTCAATGGGGGCGGATCCGTCTGGTGTGACCACAATGGTAACCGGATCCGCCCTCCATTGACTTTCAATGGAGTTCACGACGGATCCGTCACCACATACACACAATACACACATACAGACATACACATAAACATACACAGACATTTAAACATACAAATACACATACATACTTACATGCTCCCCGGCAGGTCTTCAGAGCGCCGGAGGGACAGGACGGCGCGCACAGATGACGATTCCACCAGGCGCCCAGCAGAGGGCGCTGTGGGGAATCGTCACCTGTGCGAGCCGTCCTGCTCCTCCGGCGCTCTGAAGACCTGCCGGGGAGCATGTAAGTATGTATGTGTATTTGTTTGTGTATATGTGTGTGTGTCTGTGTGTATATATGTACTGTGTGATATGTGTGGGGCCAGAGCGCGGTTCCGGCTCCACACGTCGCTGCGGCAGTCCTGATCCGGCAGCACCCTTCACCTGCCGGATCAGGCCTGCCGCTAGTGTGAAAGTAGCCTTAAAATTCACTGAAGATGAGATTAGTAAGACTATTAAATCACTAAAATCTATTAAGACCCCCAGGCCTGATGGGCTTTCAAATGATTACTATAAGCAGTTTTGTGAAATCCTGACTCCTTCCCTTCGGAAGTTTTTTAATCAGGTGAGATCTAGGGGAGTTTTTCCAGCTGACATGTTGGAGGCAACCATTATTACCCTGCCAAAGCCTGGTAAATCTCAACTTAAAGATTTATGCTAAAATTTTAGATTTGAGACTAGCAGAGGTGCTCCCAGAAATAATTCATAGGGATCAAGTAGGTTTTGTAAAGGGAAGACAGTCAGTAGACGGCACTAGATGGTTTTTGGACTTGCTGGGGGGCGTGTGGGGGGGGGTGGAGGCGTGCGGGCGCCTTCTCTGCTCCTATCACTGGATGCAGAGAAGGCGTTTGACAGGGCCCACTGGGGTTATTTGGACAGGGTCCTCGAAAAATTTGGGATAACTGGGTTGGCCAAAACTGCTATCATGGCTTTATACACCACTCCTTCAGCAAAGGAGGCCTAGGGCTTCTTGTCCAAGTCCTTTTCTATAACTAACGGGACTCGCCAAGGGTGCCCGCTGTCTCCTTTTTTACTTATAATGGAACCACTGGCTGCAACTATAAGGGATTCAAAGGACATCAAAAGGGTAATTATGGGAGGCGGACAACGTTATTATTGCCCTAACTGACCCACTTTCGTCCTTGCCAGCAACACTGTTGAAGCTTCAGGAATTCAGTACAATCTCCTATTATAAACTAAATGCTAATAAATCTGTCCTTTTGAATATGGGCTTGTCCCTACTAGATGTATACCGCATTTCCTCTCAACATCCATTTAAATGAGCAACTGAGGGCATCTCCTATTTGGGAGTTACTCTGACTTTCCCCAGTAGAGACCTATTTCATAGGAATTCTATACCACTTCTTAGTACAGTGACAGAAGATCTTAAGCTATATTCTACGGCGAATCTCTTGGGTTGGAAGGATAGCGACAGTCAACATGATGGTATTGCCTAAAATATTATATATGTTTAGAAACATGCCCATTTCCTTATCAAAATGTTATATTCACAAACTGCAAACCCTTCTTCTATGGTTCGAATGGAAACATTCTAGACACAGAGTAGCAGCTTCTACATTATATAAACCTACTGCTCAAGTGGGTTTCAGTTTTCCAGATCTCCTGCTTTATTATCACGCTACACTTTTAGATCAAATGCAATGCTGGTTTATACCAGGATGTCCTTCTAACTGGGTATCTATTGAAACTGAAGCTTTGGGTATAGAAAATCTTAAAGATTTTCTTAGGGTCCCAAATATTAAAATAGCTTCTCGAACCAGCAAAGTTTCTTCCTATTAGGGCTAGTTTTCACTCATGGATGACTTTGATTCTTCCCAATTACAGGGCTCCAGATGGTGACCAAAATGGTCGCAAATGCGACTTAGATTTTACAAATGGCGACAAGACTTTTTAGTCTTGTCGCCATTTGCGCCTGGACCCGACCGCATTTACTGATGCAGCGCAGCCTAGTATCAGAGAACATGGAGCAGATAAAATAAAAAAAATCCCTTACCTGTCCTGCGCCGCGTCTCCGCCGCTCCTCTGTCTTCCGGGCGGCTCTGCACTGTCCTGACGGCGTACAGCATCAGGACGTAGTGCGCCGGGAGGACAGAAGAGCGCTGGACCCGAAGCGGAGCCGCGGCGCAGGACAGGTAAAAGATTTTTTTAAATTTTATTCTGATGAGGGCACAGTGAGCTGATCTGAGGTCTGATGGGGGCACAGTGGGCTGATCTGAGGTCTGATGGGGACACAGTGGGCTGGTCTGAGGTCTGATGGGGCCACAATGGGCTGATCTAAGGTCTGATGGGGGGGCACAGTGGGCTGATCTGAGGTCTGATGGGGCCACAATGGGCTGATCTGAGGTCTGATGGGGGCACAGTGGGCTAATCTAAGGTATGATGGGGCCACAATGGGCTGATCTGAGGTCCGATGGGGCCACAATGGGCTGATCTGAGGTCCGATGGGGCCACAATGAGCTGATCTGAGGTCTGATGTGGGCACAGTAGGCTAATCTGAGGTCTGATGGGGGCACAGTGGGCTGCTCTGAGGTCTGATGGGGGCACACACATACTGGTTGGGGTTTTTATTACTGGGGAGGGCACACTGCGCCACCAATGATGATAACTACGTTTAATACAACTACAGAAGGCGGGTGCCGCACCTGAGGGGTTAACTACCACTGATTGCAGCTCCCTATAATACAAGTCAGGTGCCGGCTATGTGATCCTGCGCTGGCACCCGCCTCCTGTAGGTGTATTAAATGTAGTTATCATCATTGGTGGCGCAGTGCGCCATCCCCAGTAATAAAAACCCCAACCAGTATAATAATCATTAGTGGCTCAGTGCACCCCCCCGCATTATTCATTGGTGGTGCAGTGCCCAACCCCCCCCCCCCAACTATATTAATCATTGGTGGCAGTAGCCACAGGGTCCCCTCCCCCCCTCATTGGTGGTTCAGTGGCAGTTCCGATCGGAGCCCAGCAATGTAATCGCTGAGCTCCGATCGGTTACAATGGCAACCAGGATGCTACTGAAGTCCTGGCTGCCATGGTAAGCTCCCTGCTGCCCTGGGCTTTGTACAGAGTGTAAAGTCCTATTCATCCTGAACACATACTGGGCGGCATCCGTGGTATTGCAGATCCATACTTTTGCGGATCCACAATACTACGGCCGTCTGAATGGCCCCTTAATCACCCCCTTTCCCAATATACTATAAAATATATTAATAAATATCCGAAAAGTCCAAACTATTAAAATATAAAAAAAATCTCCTATGCGGTGAACACGCAAAAGAAAAAAAGAAAAATAACAATTTGCCATTTTTTAGTCACCTTGTCCCGCCAAAAAAAATAGGATAGGACAATTCTATTAATGGCCGGACGTTCCATCTCCTCCAAGTCTTTTTTTTAAATTATACGTATTTAAATTTGGCGCCTAATAATTTTATTAGGCTCCTAAATTTTTCAGTTCAGGAGCCAATGGCTCCTAGGTATTTTTTTTAGTCTGGAGCACTGAATTAGTTACTTGGTTGCCTTCCCAGAAACTACTGTGTACAATAGAGCATCTAATCCCTGACGTTTCCTTTAAAGAATGGATTCAAAAGGGGCTAACATCGATTGGCCAAATTTAGGAAGGGAATAACAATCCCTTTTTCAAAGGTGGTTGACATGTTTTACTTGTCTAATAAGGATTTTTTTTAAATACCTTAGATCGAGATCTTTTGTGGACTGTCTTCCTAAAGTTCAGACCTCTACTAGGTCTCCTTTCGAGCTTCACTTTTTTGGTAATATAGGGAGAACTAAAGGATTGTCCAAGAATTATAAATTACTAGCAGAAAGACCCGGCTTCGCCTGGGTATATTTCATCTATTTATTTAATGTTTCTGTGTGTCGTTGCAGAGAGAAAGTCAATGCAGCTGACAGAAATTGATTTTTACCTTCATTTTTTCAATCCCTATTGGCTGCGGAGTGGGAGGGGGTGTGGTTTAATGGGACACGGGGGGGGGGGTGTTAAGTCCTTCATTTCAGGGTGGCCTGAATTATAGGTTAATGCCATGGTAATTTGAGGAAACACAATGGGTAGCAGTGGAAGAAAACATTGCTTTGCGCTGGTATATTTAATCTATTTAACCCCTTCCCGACCGCCGCCGTACATGTACGGCGCGCGGGCGGTGCGGGGACATGACGCCCGCTCGCAGGTGCGGCGGGCGTCATGGCCGGCAAGTCTCTGCTGTTTCTAACAGCAGAGACTTGCCGCTTCTCACCTCCATCGGCGGCGACTTCCAGGGGCCTTACTGATGCCGTGATCACACGTGATCACGGCATCAGGATTCGTCTGAACCCGGAAGCCCACGCTTCCGGGTGGTGTACAGACGCCCCGATTGGCCAATCGGGGTGTCTGTACACCATATGAAAACTGTAATCCTCGCTTATTTATGAGCCCACGCAATAGGCAGCAGTGGAGGAAAACATCTTTTATTACTACTGAACTGTAGTAATAGAAAAAAAAAACATAAGTTATATTTATGGTAACCGGAAAACCTTTAACAGTGTCAGTAAATAGAAATGGATGAGATCCTCAGATGCTGATAATTACCTGCCCTCCCTGTGTGTGCCTTTGCAGAGAATGACAGTTGGAGTTTAAAACCAAAGTTCCCAGTTGTAATGTTGGCTAATGGAGATCATATTTTGGGAATATCTCAGGAACGGTATGTCCTAGAGAGATGAGACCTGGTCTAAAACCTTCCCGTCCACCTGATGTACCTGTGTGCCGAATTTGGTGAAAATCGGTCCAGTAGTTTGGTCGCGCATAGAGAACAGACAGACAGACAGACAGAAACTCATTTTTATGTTATTAAGAGATTATTGGAAGCTTGTGTTAGTGAAGGCATATCTGGTTTAGACAAATGGTTAAGTCTCGAATATCTCTTAGGACTCTGTATCATTGCAACACATTTCTTGCCCCTCAACGGTGTTCTGCATGTTCGTTACACGTGAAGCATACTAGAAAAGTGCTTTACAGATGGTACATGACTCCAGACCGTCTGTCTTTGATATACCCAGAGGTTTCCGCAATGTGCTGGAGATGCAATAAGGCTATTGGTTCTATCCTACATGTATTCTGGGAATGTACTGGGATAAGAGATTTATGGAATGAGATCTACGAGATCAACTTCTCTTTTGAATATATACATATCTTGTACGCCGGCCTTTTGTCCGCTCTTCATAGGGCTAGACGACATTCATAAACCTAATTGCACTATTATATTTCATGTTTTAACGGCTTCTAGAATACTTATAGCCAAACACTGGAGGTCTACTCAAATTCTCTTGCTTTCTGATATTATTTGAAGAGTTAGTTATAAAACTGTGAAATGGAAGGCATCATAGCTTCTTGTAAAGGCATTTATTCAGCTTATTTAAAGAGCTGGATGATTTGGAGGGATAAATTCCCTTTGCTTACTGGCTCTTAGGTCTGCCCTCCGCGAGTCTTTGCTTGAAAGTGGGGAGGTTACACCTGTCTTGCCTCTCTTAGTACTCGTTAGTCTCCCAAAATACAATGCATTGTGAATATTGTTGATTGTTGGTAATGCTTTGTAAAAGTGGCCTCCATAGTCTCCCCGATTGTGTGGGTTTGGGGGCTGCTTAATTGATCTATTGGCAATGGTTATGTATATTTGGTTATTTTTGTTTTCTTTTTCCCTTCCCCTTTATTTTCCTCCCCTTCTTTGTTCCTTTTTTTTTTGTTTCATCTTGTTTACTAGGTGGTCAACACTGCACTTTAACTTTCACATTGATGGACATTTTGCAATTTAGTCTGTGATTTTTAAGCTTCCACAATGGAGTGGAATATTTCTATTTTCTGGGTGATATTTTATGATGTAATGTTATGTCTACCTTTATTGTTAAATCTCAATAATAATAAAAAATTATGTGAAATAAAGCACTGCCATTTGGCATTAGTGAGTTGCCTTTTTGAAATTATGTTTTTGCACTACCGACCTGAGTTTGTTTTATGTTATTTGAGGTATTTCCACCTTAGGTTATATTGTTAGCCAGGAGAAACCATTATGAGAGCCAATGATTTGTACATGTACCATACATTGATTTCACAGGAAAATTTTATTGTTTCCTATTGCTATACCAACAAATGCATGCAAAATTAAATACACTGTACAATGTGTACAACTAGAAAAGACTGGAACGGTAAAGAACATACACAAAGCAGACTTGTGAACTATGTCAAAAGCTACTATGCAGGTCCCACACCCTGCTGTATCTTCCTCATCAACTCTTCATCTTGCATTGAAAGTTCTGTGAGTTTCTTGCCCATTCGTTCGTGGATATCAAGATATTTAGAGACACAGCGGTCGAGGCATACACTCTCTCCCTTGGACAACTCTGGTTCCTTGTAGTGAGGGGGGACACACTTTTTGTGACAAGCACCAGTCATTCTAGAAGAAAATAATAAATGAAAATAAAACATCAAAAATATATAAAAATGTGTGACTTTTCAACTAACCATTAACCCTTTCAGGACCATTAAACACATAAGAAAATACAGTACCTTTGGAAGCATAACGACAGTAAATTCAGTTATTATTACAGATGAGCGAATTTCATGTTATGAAATGCTTTCACGCTTTGGTTGGTGGTATGAGGTGAATTGCGTTATGGATTCCGTTACCACGGAACATAGACTTCTATCATGACGGAATGAATAACAGAATGCCTCTAAAAAGGCATTCCATTATAGAATTGTGTTATGGTCCGTGGTAACGGAATCCATAACGCAATTCACCTTTTAGCACCAAACGAAGAATGAATGAATTTCAAAATATGAAATCCGCTCATCTCTTGTCATTATGTTATGAGAGAACAGCTCATGGGAGCCGCCATCTTGTATGCACACTGAGCTGCCAGTCACACGCCTCACCCCCACATTCCAAGTCTGTGAACTGTGTGCATACAAGCCCCGCCCCCACACTCCAGGCCTGAGAGCTCAGCAGTCAGAGCCTCCCATTAGTGTCACTGCCCACAGCTGCCCCTGTATATATCTGCATGATAACTCAGATAGGCTTAGATATACTGAATAGGTGGCCCCATCATGTGTGATATTGTGCTGTTAGACTCTTGCGGCAGTCATAAGAAATCCAACACAGTGTTCTGTCCACATCTTTTGCAGCCTAACTGAAATGAATGGGTCTGCATCAGTTCCGCAAAATTGCGGAACAGGTGCTGACCCGTTCATAAGGCCGTGTGAATGGGCCCTCAGAATCATTTCTAAGGCTACATGTCCCTGTGACACCTGGAGTCTAGTGGATTACACTGCCACACGCAACAAGTTCCTTACAATCAAGAGATTGTCTATTAGGGCGAATGCACACGAACATGTGCAGGCCGTGTACGTATTGCAGAATGCAAACAGAACTGGTGCGGTGCGGAAAAACGGAGCAGAAGCCCACAGAGGCAATACAGAGCACTTCCGTGGCATTTTGTATCACGGATAAGGATAGGACCTAGGATCGGTCCCCTGGAACTTTTAAACCTTTTGCCACATTTCAGGCTTCAAACAAAAAGATATAACATTTTAAATTTTTGGTGAAGAATCAACAAGTGGGTCAGAATTGTAAAGTGGAACAAAATTTATTGGATCATTTAAACTTTTTTTGTAATAATAAAACTGAAAAGTTGGGCGTGCAAAATTATTTGCCTCATTTACTTTCAGTTCAGAAAACTCACTCCAGAAGTTCATTGAGGATCTCTGAATGATCCAATGTTGTGCTAAATGACTGATGAAGATAAATAGAATCCACCTGTGTGTAATCAAGTCTCCGTATAAATGCACCTGCTCTGTGATAGTCTCAGGGTTCTGCATCATGAAGACCAAGGAACACACCAGGCAGGTCCGTGATACTGTTCTGGAGAAGTTTAAAGCCGGATTTGGATACCAAAAGATTTCCCAAGCTTTAAACATCCCAAGGAGCACTGTGCAAGCGATCATATTGAAATGGAAGGAGTATCAGAACACTGCAAATCTACCAAGACCCGGCCGTCCCTCTAAACTTTCATCTCAAACAAGGAGAAGACTGATCAGAGATACAGCCAAGAGGCCCATGATCACTCTGGATGAACTGTAGAGATCTACAGCTGAGGTGGGAGAGTCTGTCCATAGGACAACAATCAGTCGAACACTTCACAAATCTGGCCTTTATGGAAGAGTGGCAAGAAGAAAGCCATTTCTCAAAGATATCCATAAAAAAGTCTCATTTACAGTTTGCCACAAGCCACCTGGGAGACACACCAAACATGTGGAAGAAGGTGCTCTGGTCAGATGAAACCAAAATCGAACTTTTTGGAAACAATGCAAAAAGATATGTTTGGCGTAAAAGCAACACAGCTCATCACCCTGAACACACCATCCCCACTGTCAAACATGGTGGTGACAGCATCATGGTTTGGGCCTGCTTTTCATCAGCTGGGACAGGGAAGATGGTTAAAATTGATAGGAAGATGGATGGAGCCAAATACAGGACCATTCTGGATGAAAACTTGTTGGAGTCTGCAAAAGACCTGCGACTAGGACGGAGATTTATCTTCCAACAAGACAATGATCCTAAACATAAAGCAAAATCTACAATGGAATGGTTCAAAAATAAATGTATCCAGGTCTTAGAATGGCCAAGTCAAAGTCCCGACCTGAATCCAATTGAGAATATGTGGAAAGAGCTGAAAACTGCTGTTCACAAACGCTCTCCATCCAACCTCAAAGAGCTCGAGCTGTATTGCAAGGAAGAATGGGCAAGAATTTCAGTCTCTAGATGTGCAAAACTGATAGAGACATACCCCAAGCGACTTGCAGCTGTAATCGACCTTGATTAAGGTGGTACATATAGGTGTGTGTGCTCCTCCTCTCATTGGTTGCTGATGCACACAAATCACCTTTCTTCCCCATACTGATGCTCGGTTTGAACTGCAGGAGATTGTCTTGACCATGTCTACATGCCTAAATGCACTGAGTTGCCGCCATGTGATTGGCTGATTAGAAATTAAGTGTTAACGAGCAGTTGGACAGGTGTACCTAATAAAGTGGCCGGTGAGTGTATATCTATACACACACACACACACACACATATACATACATACATACACACACACACAGTGGAGGAAATAAGTATTTGATCCCCCACTGACTTAAAGTTTTAATACTAAAAAATAAATGAAACGTCTCATAATTTTATGCCAGCTTTACTTTAACAGTGCCACGTAGAATATCAAAAGAAAAATGGAGAAAATTACATGAAATGAGAAATAAAAAATAATTTGCATTTCTTTGAGGGAAATAAGTATTTGATCCCCTAGTAAAACCATGACTAATGTTGGCTCCCACAGACCACTGACACACCCTAATCACAGTGAGGTCATTACCTGGATGAGAGACACCTGTCCCAAATTGTCACCTGTATAAAAGGCCACCTGCCAACAGTCTCAGTGACACTCCAACATCTCCACCATGGGCAAGACTAAAGAGCTGTCTAAAGATGTCAGGGACAAAATTGTTGACCTACACAAGGCTGGAATGGGCTACAAAGCCATAATTAAGACGCTGGATGAGAATGTGACAACTGTTGGTGCAATTATTCGGAAGTGTCAATCGACCCAGGCCTGGAGCTCTATGCATGATATCACCTCGTGGAGTCTCATTGTACATGAGAAAGGCTAAAAATCAGCCAAGAACTACACGGGAGGAGCTGAGTAATGATCTCAAGGCAGCTGGGACCACAGTCTCCAAAAAAAACATTGGTAATACACTGAGACGTAATGGTTTAAAATCCTGCAGTGCACGCAAGGTTCCTCTGCTCACAAAGGCTCACATCCAGGCCCGCCTCAAGTTTGCCAATGAACATATTAATGACTCCGAGAGAGACTGGGAGAAGGTGCTGTGGTCAGATGAGACCAAAATTGAGCTCTTTGGCCTCAACTCAACGTGTTTGGAGGAAGAAAAATACAGAATATGACCCTAAGAATACCATCCCCATCGTCAAGCATGGTGGTGGAAGTATTATGTTTTGGGGGTGTTTTTCGTTTAAGGGCACAGGCCAACTTCCCCGCATTGACGGGAAGATGAACGGGGCCATGTATCGCAAAATCCTGGGTGACAACCTCCTTGCCTCCGCCAGGGCACTGAAAATGGGTCGTGGATGGGTCTTTCAGCATGACAACGACCCAAAACATACAGCCAAGGAAACAAAGGAGTGGCTCCATAAGAAGCATATCAAGGTCATGGAATGGCCTAGCCAGTCTCCTGACCTCAATCCCATCGAAAATCTATGGAGAGAGCTGAAGCTTCGCGTTTCCAAATGCATGCCTAAAAACCTTAAGGATATGGAGATGATTTGCAGAGAGGAGTGGGCCAAAATTACTCCTGAAGTGTGTGCAAACTTTATAAAAAAACTATAAGAAACGTCTGACTGCTGTGCTTACCAACAAGGGTTTTGCCACCAAGTATTAAATGATGTTTTCCTAGGGGATCAAATACTTATTTCCCTCAAAGAAATGAAAATTATTTTTTATTTCTCATTTCGTGTAATTTTCTCCGTTTTTCTTTTGATATTCTATGTGGCACTGTTAAAATAAAGCTGGCATAAAATTATGAGACATTCCATTTATTTTTTAGTATTAAAACTTTTAAAGTCAGTGGGGGATCAAATACTTATTTCCTCCACTGTATATATATATATATTTTAGAGATGAGCGAACGTGCTCATAACGAGCACTGTAGCACTCGGCTCCCCTGCGCTCGCATGGGCGCAGGCATCCGGATCCGTCGGGTGAGGACGACGGATCCGGATGCCTGCGCCCATGCGAGCGCAGGGGAGCCGAGCGCTACAGTGCTTCTAATAAATAAATATTATATATATATATATATATATATATATATATATATATATATATATATGCACATACATACACATACACACACACACACACACATATATATATATATATACATACATACATACATACACACACAAATCACTTGTTGTGGATAGCACAGCATCTGAGTAAAGCTGGTGTGCCAGTGGCTGTAGTATTGATCCAAAATCCAGAATGCATAAAAATGAAAAATTCCACAGCACTCCCAATGTAGCATGAAAAAGTAGTGTTCTTTTATTCACCAAACAAACCCGCAACGTTTCGGTCCTGTTGCTAGGACCTTTCTCAAGCAGTGATATAAAACATATGATGCCTCCAACATATTTATACATACCCACTCATACATAATTACAAGTGCTCATCAACGTGATATCCCAAAAATACACACAATATGTTATAAAGTGTCAAAAAAATACATCATAATTATTGTGAGAAAGTAATCCATGATCATATATCAAACTTCATATATATCTACAAAAATATTAAATAGTGCCAAGATCTAATATATAAAGCTGAGTGTGTGCGTGTGTGTGTGTGTGTGTGTGTGTGTGTGTGTGTGTGTATGTATGTATGTCCGCTAAAGGAATCCGCACCGTCGGAGCTACAATCACGAAATTTGGCACAAATGTACATCAGGTGTCTAGGAAGATTTTAGAATGGGTCTCCGCTCTCCAGGACGTACCGTTCCTGAGATATTCCCAAAAAATGCATTAGCCAATAGAAACCTGGTCACATGACCCTTATCAGCCAATAGAACGCCATATCATATAATATGTTAACATATTAACACCAGTACGCTATATGGATTACACGAGGATGCGGGGTCCAAACGTGGTCAGTGTCCATCTTACCCATCTGTTTTTAATATTTCACATATGCACCTAATTTAATCAATGAGGTATTTATTAATAACTAGCTGAAGGACCCGGCTTCGCCCGGGTATATTTAATTTATTTCATTTAAAGAGGCTCTGTCACTACCTCCTAACCTATGTATTAAAAAACATAGGTGGGTAGTGGCCTCACAATGAATTCAAATCATACCTGTAAATCCCTTGTAGATGCAGCGGTTGATGTGTAATTTGAGGTTTACAAAGTATGCAAATGAGCCTTCGGAGCACTGGAGGGTGGGCTTTTCCCTTCTGAGCAGCGTATCTTCACCGCCCTCCCGGATCCTAGGCACGCCCTCCAGTGTTTAGAATCTCCCCTATCCTTTATGATTGACAGCGCTAGACCGTTCGGCGCATCTGAACGATGTCCCAGGCATGCGCAGTAGCGCTTGCAGTGCCGAACACTGCAAGCGATTGGATTCAACTGCGCACGCGCTGTCACTTCGCCGAACCCGGAAGTGACAGCGTGCTTATCAGCTGAGAGGATCCAGGAGCGAGCTAGGCGAAGTGACGGCGCACGCGCAGTTGAATCCAAGCGCTTGCAGTGTTCGGCACTGCAAGCGCTACATCGTTCAGATGCGCCGAACGGTCTAGCGCTGTCAATCAAAGGATAAGGGAGTTTCTAAACACTGGAGGGCGTGCCTAGGACCCGGGAGGGCGGTGAAGATACGGTGCTCAGAAGGGAAAAGCCCGCCCTCCGGTGCTCCGAAGGCTCATTTGCATACTTGTTAAACATCAAATTACACATCAACCGCCGCATCTACAAGGGAATTACAGGTATGATTTGAATTCATTGTGAGGCCACTACCCACCTATGTATTTTAATACATAGGTTAGGAGGTAGTGACAGAGCCTCTTTAATGTTTGTGTGTGTGTGTGGTTAAAAGATATTGAGAGTGACCTCTACAGTGCCCGCCTGTTTAACTGTGACCCCCACAGCAGCTAGGGTGGCCACTGTCTTCACCCCAGAAAGCCGGACCTCACCGGCCATTCCCCCAAATGTGAAGCAGCACCCCCAGTTCCCATGAAGCCACACCGTGAAGACACGGAGGAGAAGCTGTCTGAGTGTGAGCTACTGAAAGGGTGGACATCCCTGTGTCTGTCGGAGAACAGGTAGCCAGAAAACTGGACTGTCCAGCCTTAAGCCGGACATCGGGCCACCCTAACATCAGCCTGCCCCTAGGGTGGCCAGAGGTCTTGTTTTAGGCTGGACAGTCTGGCTTTCAGACTCCCTGTCCTCTGTCATGCGCAGAGCCTGGATGGACACAGCAGCAGCACTCTCAGCAGCAGCACTGTGCAGTCTGAGCAATGAGCTGCAGGGAGAAAGTCACCCTCCCCCCTGACCTCTGGCCACCCTAACATCAGCTTGCCCCTACGCTGGAGAGACACAGGGATGTCCACCCTGTGACTCCCTGTCCTCTGTTATGTGCAGGGCCTGGATGGACACAGATGTCGTTTTGAACACCTCACTCTCAGGCAGCAGCACTGTGCAGTCTGAGCATGAGCTGCAGGGAGAAATTTACCCTCTTCCCTCCCCTGCAGCTGACAGAAGTTGATTTTTACCTTCATTTTTTCAATCCCGGTCAAATGTGGCGTGGAAGGGGCGTGGTCTGACCGAGTTGGGGGTGTGACTTAGTGGGACCTGGGAGTGGGGCTTTTAAGTCCTTCTTTTGAAGATGGCCTCAATTACAGGTCAATGCCATAGTAATTTAGGAGGAAAGTGGGTAGCAGTGGAAGAAAACATCTTTTATTACTACTGAACGGTAAATATGTGAAATTTACATTATATGAGGTAATAATTGATGATGAGTTAGTCTAAAACATAAGTTATATTTATAGTAACCGGAATACCCCTTTACCAGTGTCATCCACTGCGCTCTGCCCCTTTAAAGCAGACCTACAGCAGTGAACTGGCCAGGTTGTTACGGAAACCTGATGTGTGTGGACACTAACTGCCTGTGAGCTTCTATTGGCTGATAAGGGTCATGTGACCAGGCTTCTATTGGCTAATGCATTTTTTGGGAATATCTCAGGAACGCTACGTCCTGGAGAGCTGAGACCCGTTCTAAAACCTTCCCGGACAGCTGATGTACCTGTGTGCCAAATTTCGTGATTGTAGCTCCGACGGTGCGGATTCCTTTAGCGGACATACACACACACACACACACACACACACACACACACTCAGCTTTATATATTAGATCTTGGCACTATTTAATATTTTTGTAGATATATATGAAGTTTGATATATGATCATGCATTACTTTCTCACAATAATTATGATGTATTTTTTTGACACTTTATAACACATTGTGTGTATTTTTTTGGACATCACGTTGATGAGCACTTGTAATTATGTATGAGTGGGTATGTATAAATATGTTGGAAAAATTTATACAGGACCGAAACGTTGCGGATTTGTTTGGTGAATAAAAGAACACTACTTTTTCATGCTACATTGGGAGTGCCGTGGAATTTATATATATATTTATATTTTATAAAGCTGAGTGTGTGTGTGTGTGTGTGTGTCCGCTAAAGGAATCCGCACCGCTGCAGCTACAATCACAAAATTTGGCACACATGTACATCAGGTGTCCGGGAAGGTTTTAGAACAGTTTTGAACTCTCCAGGTTCCTGAGATATTCCCAAAAAATGCATTAGCCAATAGTAGCTTGGTGACATGACCTTTATCAGCCAATAGAAGCTCACAGGCACACATCAGGTTTCTATGACAACCTAGCCAGTTCACTGCTTTAGGTCTGCATTAAAGAGGCAGAGCACTGTGGATGACAATGGTAAATGGGTATTCCCGGTTATCATAACTATAACTTATGTTTTAGACTAACTCATCATCAATCATTACCTCATATAATGTAAATTTTACATATTTACTATTCAGTAGTAATACAAGATGTTTTCTTCCACTGCTACCCATCTTCCTCCTAAATCAGGCATCGACCTGTAATTCCGGCCACCGTCAAAAGAAGGACTTAAAAGCACCACCCCCAGATCCCACTAAGTCACGCCCCTGACTCAGTCAGGCCACGCCCCTTCCATGCTGCATTTGACCGGGATTAAAAATATTGGTAAAAATCACCTTCTGTCAGCTGCAGGGGTGGGTGACTTTCTCCCTGCAGCTCATTGCTCAGACTGCACAGTGCTGCTGCTGAGAGTGCTGCTGCTGTGTCCATCAAGGCCCTGCGCATGACAGAGGACAGGGAGTCTGAAAGCCAGACTGTCCAGCCTAAAACAAGACCTCTGGCCACCCTAGGGGCAGGCTGATGTTAGGGTGGCCAGATGTCCGGCTTTAGGCTGGACAGTCCAGTTTTCTGGCTACCTGTTCTCAGTCCGCTGCAGTGCCTGGACAGACACAGGGATGTCCACCCTTTCAGTAGCTCACACTCAGACAGCTTCTCCTCCATGTCTTCACGGAGCCAGGGGGGCGTGGCCTCATGTTTAGCGATGTGTCTTCATGGGAACTGGGGGCGCTGTTTCACGTTTGGGGGAATGGCCAGTGAGGTCTGGCTTTCTGGGGTGAAGACAGTGGCCACTCTAGCTGCTGTGGAGGTCACTGTTAAAGGGGCAGGCAACTGTAGAGGTCACTGTTAAATGGGCAGGCACTGTAGAGGGCACTCTCGATATCTTTTAATGACACACACACACACAAACAGTAAAAGAAATAAATTAAATATACCCGGGCGAAGCCGGGTCCTTCAGCTAGTTTTATATAATGCTGAGTGTATGTGTGTGTGTGCGCGCATGTCCACGAAAGGAATCCGCACCGTCGCATTTACAATCACAAAATTTGGCACACAGGTACATCAGGTGCCTGGAAAGGCTTTAGACCGGGTCTCCGCTCTCTAGGACGTACCATTCCTGAGATATTCCCAAAAAATGCAAATATGGCACATCACACGACCTACATTAGCAAATAGAAGCCTGCAGGTCTTTCTCTGCACATTCCAACTGTCATACACACAGACACATGTACCTTATCAGCCAATAGAAGCTGGCAGGTCCTTAGTCTCCACATACACACAGCTTTACACCAGGTTTCCATAACAACCCAGCCATTTTTCTTCACTGCTGCAGGTGCAGGGCGCTGTGGATGACACTATTAAAGGGGTTTTCTGGGATTTTGCTACTGATGACCTTTCCTCAGGATAAGTCAACAGTATCTGTTCGGTGGAGGTCCGACACCTGGGACCCCCGCCGATCAGTTGTTTGAGAAGGCACTGGCGCTCCACAGCCTTCTATTAGCTTTTCCTAGGCCACTGATGTCAAGTTCATTGGTCACATGACCTAGGAGCAGAGCAGCTCCCCCCTTCACTCCGAAGCCAACAGGGATTGATAAAATGAAGGTAAAAATCTACTTCTGTCAGCTGCAGGGGTGGAAGGGAGGGTGACTTTCTCCCTGCAGCTCACTCAGACAGCACAGTGCCACTGTCTGAGAGAGAGCTGTTCCAAAGGACATCCCTGCGAAGGCCCTGTGCCTACAGGGAGTCTGAAAGCTGGACTGTCCAGCCTACAACCGGACCTCTGGCCACCCTAGGGGCAGGCTGCTCCGAAGGTCACAGTTAAGGGGATGGTCTACTGTGGAGGTCACTAATAAAGGGGCAGCCGCTGTGAGAGATAGAGTTTAGAGATAGAGATTAGAGACAGAGATAATAATTGATGAGGTCTGTGGAACTTAGAGGCCACCTTAGGAAGAAACGCAGGATCTGGTTTTATTAAAACTATCTTCCAAAAGGGTAGTATACGGAGGATTTACTGAGATAGCCTGGATCTCACTAACTCTACGTGCAGAAGTCCCATCTCTATACCCTTCTGCAGAAATTCCAAAACCAGATCCACAGGGGCTATCTCAGGAATATTATCAAATTCTATCCATGAAAACTGCAGGAACTTATGCCAAACTCTACAATAAATAGCTATGGTAGTACGTTTCTTATTCTTTAAGAGAGTGGAGACTAGTTTATCAGAAAACCCCATCCTTGCTAGTAAACTCCTTTCAAATTCCACGCAGTCAGATGGAGGTTTTTAACCGATGGGTGGAAAATTGGACCCCGACTCAGAAGGTCCTGGGATTCCGGGAGAACCCAGGGGTCTGAAATGGACACCATTCTGAGCCACGTAAACCAGGTCCTTCTTGGCCAGAACTAGGACAATTAATATTACTCTTGCCTGGTCTTCTCTGATCTTTCTAAGGACTCTCGGAATCAGAGGGATTGGGGGAAAATCCCATCTGTGCAGAAGGGAATCTATCCCATAAGAGGATCCCATGGACTCTAGGAAATAGAACCTTGGAACCTTCTTGTTGCTGGCTGTTGCAAATAGATCTATCACCAGCCAACCCCACAGAACAGTAATTTCTCTGAAGACTTTTTTTTGTTTAAACGCCATTCTGCTTGGGACAGAGGATGGCGGCTGAGAAAGTCTGCCTCTGAATTGTCTACCCCCTTATATGAACCACCGATAGTTTTTTCTGCAATAGTTAAAATCTCCTGAGCCTCCATCATCAGACTTCAGCACTTCGTACCCCCCGGTTTGTTTATGTAGGACACGAACGTCTTGTTGTCAGTCATTATCCTCACATTTGAATTTTTTAGCCTGGGGAGAGCAGCAGATAAGGCTGTTCCAACTGCAGCTAATTCCTTGAGTTTGGAAGAGCCCTCTTTTTGTTTTCCTTCCCAACTGCCCTGAAGGAAACATCCCTGAACATTAGATCCCCAACCTCATGGGCTCGCATCTGTTGTTATGCATATCAGATCCTCCAGTTTCCATGAGAGCCCCTGAATAAAGTTCTCCCTCTTTAACCACCAGGCAAGATTCTCAAGGGTCTGATCAGAGATCTTTAACTTTGTCTCTAAGGGAAATTTTTCCCTTTTCCAAAAAGGAGAGAATATCCCATTGAAGGGCTCTGGTATGAAATTAAGCCCATTTCACCGCCGAAATGCAGGCTGAAAGGGATCCCAAAATCAATATTCCCCGTCTCAGAGAAATTACCTTAAGATGAAATAGCACGTGCGTGCACCTGTCCCTTTGTTATTTGAGAGGAGAGCACGCCTTCTGATTGTCTGCGCCCGGAGGTGGGGTTACTGGTATTTAGGGCAGCTTCACTGACCATGAAGTGCCCAAGCGTGGTTGTCATACCTGATAACCTCTGCTGAAGCTTCCTGCTGCTCTGACCTGCTGAGTACTGGACTTTTGCCAATTAACCCTGACCTTCCCTGCCTGCCTGCTACTTGAATTACCTGGACTATTGACCCCTACATTGCTGGACTACGATTCTGCTTACAGTCATCTGTAAGTTCGCCTGGACCTCTGACCTTGCACTGCCTGACTAGGAGTCTGCCTGACCCAGTATACCGTATTACTCTGAACTTTGTTTTGCCTTTGTTTCAAGTGACTTTTGTTTAACTTCTGCCAGTAAAGATCATCTGTTCCGTTAATCTGCCTCTGTTGGACTCTGTACACACTCCTGCAGTTAGCTGCTTTCTGGGTGACTGGTTTAAACACCGGTGTCCTGACTCTGGGAGTCAGCAATATTGGGCTAATTCCTAGTCCACTATCAGCTGACCCAGAGGATCCACATCCTCTGGTCACGACAGACATTCTTGTGTATTGGAAAGGTTCTATGCCTTCTGGACTCCAACCCTCCAAACATTATGTCTTGCATGGATCTGGGCTCCTTAGCTTCCTCAATCCCCATAGTAGATCTTATTACTTTCAATAGTCTATCTATACCTTCTGTAGGGAAACACGGTCTTCCTCCTCCTTTCTCTTCATCAGAAGAGGAACAAGAGGACATATCATAATACTTGTTTGATTCTTCATCCAAGTCAGAAGCAGACAAAGACTGACCTAATGGGGAATCAAGGAGACCATGCTTTTGGCTTTTAACACTAGTAGACTTTTTACTGGCTAAAGAAGAATTGACCTCTGATTTGATTAAGGCCTGTAAACACTTGTAAAAGGAAGGCGATTCTTCAACCACAGTTTTGTCAATACACAGCCTCTTTTCCCAATCACGAGGAAATGCAACTTTACATAAGGCACATTCCATTTTTTTTTTTTTTAGATAATATTATAGGGGAAGCCTAAAAAGTTGTTAACAGATAGAAACAGATATGTTAACAGATATCCATCTTACAATATTTGTTGTTATCCTTCCCCTGTTCTATATCAATGTCTAGACAGGTGTAGGAACTTATACCCCTAGGATTTATGGCAGATATTATCTGTACCTCACTTTTGCTTCTATGTCTTTTGTGCTATTATCTGTAGCATGTATTACACATCTACTGTATATTGGGTATATCTTTATTCCCATATATGGGACATTCTCTTAGCTCTATATTGTTATACCCTACTGCATATTGAATATATCTGCATCCCTATATATGGGTTATCTTTCTAGCTCTATTTATATATACATCATTATTGTTTATATTGTGGGCCCACATACTTAGTGAATACAATGTTTAGTTACCTGTCCTTTATCCATCCAGGTTTTTTACAGTTTAGCATATCCTACTAGGCCTTAGGTTAAGCGTCTTTTCACTTCCCTAATATAGTGAAACTCAGTCTGCGCTCCAGGCTACCTATTTTCATCCACTTCCGGTTTGGAGAGCGCACAACCTTGTTGTTACGCCCTTCCGGTGATTTGGAGCGCATCTGCGTTCCATAACAAGCACTCCTTCAATAGAAGTAAGTGGTTTACTATTTTGGCTGTTCTATTTCATCCTTATGGGTAGCGCCTAATTTGGGCCACTGGGTGAAAGGCCTTTATTGATATATACCCCCTTTTTTTAGCCACTATGAAATGATTTTCTAGATGGCACTCACCACAGGAAGTAATAGTGAGGACTTCTGGGGTCATCCCCTTATAAGGGCCCCACTTACAAACAGGTTTAGACGCCCTGCATTATCATCTGCCTCTATATTTGGCTGTATCAAGCCTTCCTTCATCATAGGACTGATTAGATTATCACTTTAGGTAAGCACTATTTTAGTTTGAACTATCCTTTTGATATATGTTTGGTCGGATGGTTTCTGTGGGATACTATTTTTCCTTTTATTTATTTTTCCCCCTAGACTATATACCTTTTGTCCCCTGAAGAACCAGCATAGCGCTGGAGAAACGCAGCGTCAGGACTTAGGAACTTTTTTTGTTCTGAATTTTGGGATGGAGATTTACTCATTATTAGGGTATTTCTTAGGTACACCTTAGGGCTTAGCCACCGAGAGGTGGGGTCGCCCCTGTCGGGGCGTGTGCTCTGCCTGTAGGCAGGGATAACTGTAGGAACAGATTAGGGACAGAGGAGCTTCAAGATCCCTATGACAAAACTACAAACTTTCTCTACTAACCGTGAGTAGGGTAAATGCACCCGCCCCGACTAAGATATTGTACCCGTTCAGTATCATATGGCGTATAACAATGATTCTTTTTTGCATATTAGGGGTTTCTTCTTAATGTAGTTATATTAAAAGTTACGTTTTAATTTTGGAAGGGTTTTGAAGCTTATGTACATTTATACTTCCAGATCATTATACTTATTCATGGTTGCAACTGGTGCTGTTACTTTCATACTGCATTGTACAGTTAAGCTCAGATCGGGATCGCTGGGTGGATTACCGGTAATTCATCCACCCAGCGATCCTGATCTGAGCTTCACTGTACAATGCAGTGTGAAAGTAACAGCACCACTAATTCGTCTGAGAGCCGCTCTGTAGTCATCCAACGATCCAGCTCTAAACTTCAGTGTACAATACAGCGTGGGGAGGGAATGAAGTCACAGCAATTGCATGCCTGGAGCTTCCTGTGAAGCTGCCTGGAGGTGAATCTTCCAGAGTGGTCGGCAATTTACATGAACAGCAGGTGCCATTAACAGTTCAATTAGTATGGGAAACTTTCATTTTTTTAAATAATTGTATTTAGACATTATTTCATTAAAACATTTTTTTCCAAATAAAGTCAAATAAAAACATTTAGTGATGGGGTCTCTAAGGACCAGGCAGTTTTTTTTTTTAAAATTTGACATGTCACTTTATGTGGTAACATCTTTGGAACGTTTTTACTTATCCAAGCCATTCCGAGATGGTTTTCTCGTGGCACACTGTACTTCCCGATAGTAGTAAATTTCAGTCAATATTTTTTTTAATTTAAAAAAAAAAATCCCAAATTCACCAAAAAATTCGCAACTTTCCAAATTTCAATTTCTCCGATTTAAAACAGATCGGAATACCTCATATAATATTTATTACTTTACATTTCTCATACGTCTACTTTATGTTTGGATCAATTTGTTAATTCACTTTTTTTTTGGGGGGGGGGGGGGGGGAAACGTTATAAAACATAGAAATTTAGAAGTCAGGCAGGTTCTACACTACACCTACCTATGCCTTTGGGCATCTACATTCAAGAGAGCAGATCTAGTTACCTCACGGGTAGGTGGGCACAGATGTGTTGTGATCAAAATATATTGGCTGAGAGTTTCAGATTTTATCATATCAGTGTTGCTCTGACATTGAGCTTGCTGTGTAAGTGGGCTGGCTATAAGTGGAGTTTAAAGAACCGGAGTGCTGGAACTGAGTGTGATTTGGTTGGAGTGACTGCAAATAATGGTCTATAGTTTATTGGAAAGGTCCTTGTTTGTTTAGTGCTTGCATTTGGTTCTAACATTTAAACCCATGTTTTTTCCTCTGCTGTGTACCTGGTGAAGGGGAGTGGTTTCTGATCCCAGGTGCTATAAATTACATAGCTAACTCTTCTAGAGCTTGCTCTGACATTGAGCTGGCTGTGTAAGTGGGCTGTGTATAAGTGGAGTTTAAAGAACCAGAGTTTAAGACGAGGAAAAAGTAAGGTTGGAGGCATTTTCCTTGTGCGTTGGTAACTTGATCTGAGCTGGACCTTTAACTACAGCAAAACCACAACTAATCGCATATTTACAGTTTTTCTGTACTGTATATCCCCAACTAGCAGGTGCTCCATGAACAATGCTACTAAGTGTGTGTCCTGTGCAATGTATGCATGCCTTGAAGAGCCATTCGAGGGTGAATACATTTGCACTAGATGCAATCATGTTGCATATTTGGAAGCCCAGATCTTGGATCTAAATAAGCAGCTTGGAATACTTAGGGGCATTGAACACCTGGAGAGAGGCCTAGACCTCACAGTGCAGGCACTGGCTGGGGTCAGTGAAGAGGAGGAGGATAGAGATGGGCAAGAGCAGGACTATCAGGTCAGCAGTTGGGTAAATGTAGTAAGAAGGGGTAGAGGGAAAAGTACCAGGGAGGCTAGTCCTGAGCTGGAATGCCCTAGTAAATATGCCTGTTTGGCTGATATTAGGGATGAAAGCCCAGGACCAGCGACACTGCAGCATGCAGTTTCTCCTAGAAACCAGGAGGATGACCGCTGCAGGAAGGATGGGAAAAGGAGAGCAGCAAAGGACAGACAGATACTGGTGGTAGGGGACTATTCTTAGGCGGACAGACAGGGTCATCTGTCGCCAAGACCGTGAATGCCGAACAGTGTGTTGTCTCCCGGCATATTGTGGACCGGATTGACAGATTGCTGGGTGGGGCTGGGGAAGACCCGGCAGTCATGGTACACGCTGGCAACAATGACAAAGTCAGGGGGAGATGGAAGATCCTTAAAAATGATTTTAGGGAACTAGGTGAGAAGCTCAAGTCCAGGACCTCCAAGGTAGTGTTTTCAGAAATACTACCAGTGCCACGAGCGTCACTAGACAGGAGATTAGGGAGTTAAATAAGTGGCTCAGAGGCTGGTGCAGGAAGGAAGGGTTTGGGTTCATGGAGAACTGGGCCGACTTCTCTGTCGGCTACAGACTCTACAGTAGGGACGGGCTGCACCTTAATGGGGAGGGTGCAACTTCCCTGGGGGAAAAAAATGGTTAGATGGCTGGAGGAGCTTTTAAACTAGGATCTGGGGGGAGGGTGGGCGCCCATACTAATAAGGGGGTAGATAGTGTAGATAGAGAGTGGGTCATAGGAAGGAAAAGTGGGGGGTTAGTGGGGGCTGGGGTTAGTAAGGAATGTAGGGAGAAGACTGTGCAAAACAACAACCAAAGTAACCCAAGAACCCCGGATATTCATTTCATAAGTAATAGTAAACTGTCAAATGGGGTAAAAAAAGAAAATATATACATAGACCTCTAAATTGTATGTACACTAATGCCAGAAGCCTGACTAATAAAATTGGTGAACTGGAATTAGTGATGTGTGAGGAGGACTATGACATAGTGGGAATAACTGAGACATGGCTGGATGATAGCTATGACTGGGCAGTTAATGCACAGGGTTACAATCTTTTTAGAAAGGATCGTCAAAACCGGAGAGGGGGAGGGGTCTGCCTTTATGTAAAGTTCTGTCTAAAGCCCACAATCCGGGAAGATATAAGTGAGGGACATGAAGATGTGGAGTCACTGTGGGTAGAAATAAATGGAGCCAAAAACAATAATAAAATACTAATAAGAGTTTATTATAAACCACCTAATATATCAGAGGCCACAGAAAATCGACTTCTAAATGAAATAGACGAGGCGGCAAATCAGAATGAGGTTGTTATTATGGGGGACTTCAACTACCCAGATATAGACTGGGAAACTGAAACCTGTTCTTGGCAATAACCAAAGACAATTACCTTTCCCAACTGGTTCAGGACCCGACAAGAGGGACGGCCATACTGGACTTAGTATTAACCAATAGACCTGACAGAACAACAGATGTGCAGGTTGGGGGACACCTGGGTAACAGTGACCATAAAATAATAACCTTTAAATTGTCATTAAAAAAAGCATTTCTTCAAGGAGGAACAAAAATACCAAACTTCAAAAATGCAAAATTTAGCCAACTAAGAGAGGCCATAGGTCTAACTAACTGGGACAAAATCCTCGAAAATAAAAATACAGCCACAAAATTGGATATTTTTAAAAGCATCCTAATATCTAATTGTGAGAGGTACATACCGTATAGGAATAAAATAAGAAACAAGAAAAAACCAATGTGGATAAATAGAACTGTAAAGAAAGCAATAAATGACAAAAAGAAAGCATTTAAATCACTAAAACAGGAGGGGAGCGAGGAAGCATTGAAAAACTATAAGGAAAAAAATAGAATTTGTAAAAGACAAATAAAAGCAGCCAAACTAGAGACTGAAAGACTAATTGCTAAAGAGAGTAAAACTAACCCTAAAATGTTCTTCAATTATATATATATACACTAAAAAGTATAAATCTGAAGGTGTCGGCCCCTTACAGAGTAATGAGGGGGGTGTTGCAGAGAGCAATGAGGAGAAAGCAAAACTCTTAAATATTTTTTTTTCTCCACTGTATTCACTGAGGAAAATAAACTGTCAGATGAAATGCAGAATATAAAAGTGAATTCCCCCTTAAAAGTGTCCTGTCTGACCCAGGAAGAAGTACTGGGGTGTCTTAAAAAGATTAAAATAGACAAATCACCAGGACCGGATGGCATACACCCACGTATCCTAAGAGAATTAAGTAATGTCATTGCCAGACCCTTATCCTTGATATTTAAGGACTCTATACTGACAGGGAGTGTTCCACAGGATTGGCGCATAGCAAATGTGGTGCCAATATTCAAAAAGGGTCCAAAAACAGAGCCCGGGAACTATAGACCGGTAAGTTTAACTTCTGTAGTGGGTAAACTGTTTGAGGGTTTTCTAAGAGATGCTATCTTGGAGTACCTCAATGAAAATAAGCAAATAACTCCATATCAGCATGGCTTCATGAGGGACCGGTCATGTCAAACCAATTTAATCAGTTTCTATGAGGAGGTAAGTTCTAGACTTGACCGTGGGGAATCAATGGATGTTGTATATCTGGACTTCTCCAAAGCATTTGACACTGTACCACATAAAAGGTTAGTATATAAAATGAGAATGCTTGGCCTGGGAGAAAACGTCTGTATGTGGGTAAGTAAATGGCTCAGTGATAGAAAACAGAGGGAGGTTATTAATGGTACATACTCAGATTGGGTCACTAGTGGGGTACCACAGGGGTCAGTATTGGGCCCTATTCTCTTCAATATATTTATTAATGATATTGTAGGTTTGCACAGTAAAATATCAATTTTTGCAGATGACACTAAACTGTGTAAAGTAATTAACACAGAAGAGGACAGTACACTGCTACAGATGGATCTGGATAAACTGGAGGCTTGGGCAGAGAAGTGGCAGATGAGGTTTAATACTGACAAATGTAAGGTTATGCATATGGGAAGGAATAATGCAAGTCATCAGTACATACTAAATGGTAAAACATTGGGTAACTCTGACATAGAAAAGGACCTAGGAATTTTAGTGAACAGCAAACTAAGCTGCAGAAACCAGTGTCAGACAGCTGCTGCCAAGGCCAATAAGATAATGGGTTGCATCAAAAGGGGCATAGATGCCCATGATGAGAACATAATCCTGTCACAATACAATCACTTTGTCAGACCGCACATGGAGTACTGTGTACTGTACAGTTCTGGGCTCCTGTGAACAAGGCAGACATAGCAGAGCTGGAGAGGGTTCAGAGGAGGGCAACTAAAGTCATAGCTGGAATGGGTGGGCTACAGTACCAAGAAAGATCAAAATTCGGGTTATTCACTTTAGAAAAAAAGACGACTGAGGGGAGATCTAATAACTATGTATAAATATATCAGGGGTCAATACAGAGATCTCTCCCATGATCTCTGTATCCCAAGGACAGTGACCATGACGAGGGGACATCCTCTGCGCCTGGAGGAAAGAAGGTTTGTTCACAAAAATAGAAGAGGATTCTTTGCAGTAAGAGCAGTGAGACTATGGAACTCTCTGCCTGATGAGGTGGTGATGGTAAGTTCACTAAAAGAGTTCAAGAGGGGCCTGGATGTATTTCTGGAGGGTAATAATATTACAGGTTATAGTTACTAGATATGGGTTGTTGTTGAGCCAGGGAGTAATTCCGATTGCCTGATTGGAGTCGGGAAGGAATTTTTTCCCCTAAAGTGAGGAAAATTGGCTTCTACCGCACAGGGGTTTTTTGCCTTCCTCTGGATCAACTTGTAGGAAAACAGGACGAACTGGATGGACAGATGTCTTTTTTTCAGCCTTATAAACTATGTTACTATGTAGTGAGAAGGCTTAGTCCATATATAATGTTTGCATCTATTGTGATTGTATTGTGCTTATTTTCCATGATTTTTTTTTTAAAGTCATCATAATCCTTTCTAGGATAACCCCTTTCAGGGGTTTCGACAAAGGCAACAGGACAAAGTAGGTGTAGCACTGGGGAAAACAGTACGTACAGTATTGGGGTGTTGAGAGTGTAGGGAGGAAGATAGAAAAGTAAAAACCTAAGATGTCTGAAAATTAACAATACAAGTCATAATGGCCAGAAACAGTCTTCTTATATACTCATACACATGACAGCTTATTCTGAAGAGTCACCTGAAATGACTGGTAGACTTAAAAAAAAAAAAAAAAAATTAATTAATAAAGAAAATCTTCATTACCGGTTGTACATATCTGCCATCATTTCTACTTCAAGTTCTGCTGCCAATTGCTGTGCTCTTAATGGGTCCATGGTATTGCTTTATGTAATAAGTACTCCTATAGGAGATGCCTAAACAAATAGATATACAAATATAAATGATAAAATACTGTATAACTGAAATGCAAGGGAAATATATATACAATTTACTGCAAATGACGATTTTCATGCACTGATTTGCCCTTTCAGAAAAATTCTGTCACAATATTCACTCAGTCCAATTAACCATTTTCTGACATGAGCAGCAAAAAGTGGGTTCCCGACACGAACCGTACATGTACAGTAGAGTTGCACCAGGTATCGAAGTATTTAGGCCCAGATCGATCCAATACCGCGTTTTACTAGTTAACGATACTAGGCTGCCAGCCCTGTATCAGTTAGAGAACATTGAGTGCGCTGCTCTCAGCACACGCCAAGTTCTCCTCACCAGCACAGTAGAGAAGGAGGCAGTCCCTCCCTCCCCACTGTGACATGGCTGCCGCTGCCACCAATGTCAGCTTAGTACTGAGGAGAAGGGGAGGGACTGTGGCCACTGCGCCACCAATGAATGTAAAACACATCAATTCAATTATAGGAGGCAGCAAGTGCTGGCGGCAATATCACAGACCCGGCCTCAATAATGGGGCAATGCGGCACCTGAGGGGTTAATTGCCAAGGTTCGGCGAATCGCATGCCCTGTTATTAAGGAAGGGTGCCGGGTATGTGATAATGTGCTAATAGTAAATAAAAAAAAAAAAAAAAAGTTTAACCCCCCAAAATATAATTTTAAAATCGTCCCCTTTCCTAATTTTACATATAAAAATATAAATATATTACAAATCGCCACATTCGAAAAAGTCTGAAAAAAAAAAATCTCCTTTACGTGAACGCAAAAAAAAAAAAAAAATCACTCAATTTACCATTTTTTTTTGGTCATCTTCAACGTCTGTACAAAACAAGAGAAAGAAAGTACCTCACCATTCCTAACCACCTGTGAGACGTATAAAATATTACTTCTTCACCAAAAACAATCCTCACCTATATACAGTCATGGCCAAAAGTTTTGAGAATGATACAAATATTAATTTTTACAAAGTCTACTGCTTCAGTTTTTATAATGGCAATTTGCATATACTCCAGAATGTTATAAAGAGTGATCAGCTTAACAGCAATTACTTGCAAAGTCCATATTTGCCTAGAAAATGAACTTTATCCCCCAAAACACATTTCAACATCATTGCAGCCCTGCCTTAAAAGTACCAGCTAACATCGTTTCAGTGATTGCTCCATTAACACAGGTGTGGGTGTTGATGAGGACAGGGCTGGAGATCAATCTGTCATGATTAAGTAAGAATGACACCACTGGACACTTTAAAAGGAGGCTGGTGCTTGGCATCATTGTTTCTCTTCTGTTAACCATGGTTATCTCTAAAGAAACACGTGCAGTCATCATTGCACTGCACAAAAATGGCCTAACAGGGAAGAGTATCGCAGCTAGAAAGATTGCACCTCAGTCAACAATCTATCGCATCATCAAGAACTTCAAGGAGAGAGGTTCCATTGTTGCCAAAAAGGCTCCAGGGTGCCCAAGAAAGACCAGCAAGCGCCAGGACCGTCTCTTAAAAGTGTTTCAGCTGCGGGATCGGGCTACCAGCAGTGCAGAGCTTGCTCAGGAATGGCAACAGGCAGGTGTGAGTGCATCTGCATGCACTGTGAGGCGGAGACTCTTGGAGCAAGGCCTGGTCTCAAGGAGGGCAGCAAAGAAGCCACTTCTCTCCAGAAAAAACATCAGGGACAGACTGATATTCTGAAAAAGGTACAGGGAGTGGACTGCTGAGGACTGGGGTAAAGTCATTTTCTCTGATGAATCCCCTTTTCGATTGTTTGGGACATCTGGAAAACAGCTTATTCGGAGAAGACGAGGTGAGCGCTACCACCAGTCTTGTCTCATGCCAACTGTAAAGCATCCTGAAACCATTCATGTGTGGGGTTGCTTCTCAGCCAAGGGAATCGGCTCTCTCACAGTCTTGCCTAAAAACACAGCCATGAATAAAGAATGGTACCAGAATGTCCTCCGAGAGCAAATTCTCCCAACCGTCCAAGAGCAGTTTGGCGATCAACAATGCCTTTTCCAGCATGATGGAGCACCTTGCCATAAAGCAAAGGTGATAACTAAATGGCTCAGGGAACAAAACAGAGATTTTGGGTCCATGGCCTGGAAACTCCCCAGATCTTAATCCCATTGAGAACTTGTGGTCAATCATCAAGAGACGGGTGGACAAACAAAAACCTACAAATTCTGACAAAATGCAAGCATTGATTGTGCAAGAATGGACTGCTATCAGTCAGGATTTGGTCCAGAAGTTGATTGAGAGCATGCCAGGAAGAATTGCATTTGTCCTGAAGAAGGGTCAACACTGCAAATATTGACTTGCTGCATTAACTCATTCTAACTGTCAATATAAGCTTTTGTTACTCATAATATGATTGCAATTATATTTCTGTATGTGATAAAAACATCTGACAAACACACATAAAAACCAGAGGGCAGCAGATCATGTGAAAATATAATATTTGTGTCATTCTCAAAACTTTTGGCCATGACTGTAATTTAATTCTTGTAAATAATAATTATGCCACAGAGGGGTATAGATTGAAGATCCACTTACATCCAACCAACCTCTAATAGTAGCCCACGCTTTTGAAAACAATTTGGCGGCTATTTTATAATCATGTTCCCTATTAATTAATTGACCCGATTCCATTATCAAATGGGGAAGATTTTACCAAATAAAGACACAATGCACTTTATTTCCAATTATTAAACAGCCAAAACTGTCCAGCTATAAAGTAGCCCTTAAAATAAGGGAGGTTTAACCCTCCTTGTACCACAGGCTTATAGAAATGTTCCAGCTTTAACCTAACTCGCTTTCGTCCCCAGAGAAGATCATTAAATCAACCTTTCAATAATCATAAAAAAAAAAAAATTATCCTCTATCCACACTGGAGAATTTTTTAAGAACATAGAGGAATTGGGGTAGGATCACCATCTTGATTAAGGGTATTCTATCAGCTCTAGACAGAGGTAATCATAACCATATTTTCAATCTAAATTTTTTAATCAAAGGGACTAGAAAAAGGTTAATCACTGAAAAAAAGGGTCTATATGGGTATATCAAAAAATTGTTATCACTGAAGAAGAATACCCTATTAAAACATAACTTTTACTAAATCTTTTAAGATTCCACACACAAAAAAATAATACACAAATTATTGTGAATAAACAATAAGATAAATAATTATAGAGACTACCAGTAATAATGGTTAGGTAGATAAATAGGGTTTTGCCACATAGGTGGTCACTCACAATTAGATGAATTACTTTCTGATAGAAAGGGGGCTTATTCACATCACCGGTGGTTACAACGTCTTTTCCCCGGTGGTGGTTCCAAATATATGCTTTTCGGCAGGCGGGATACTGTCCCTACTTGGACTATCCTGACCCTGTCAAAAGCGGAGTAGTCGCTCCGAAAGGGGCGGCCCCACTTATCGGTGGCTGTACCCTATATTAAATTCCCTACCTCCTGTAGATATCCCATATAGTGGTGTGCCTGGATAGGTCAATCGTCTCTGGTTTCTTAACAGGTAAAGCAGGTATCGTCTCTTAGTGAGATAAGTTCATCGTCTCATCGTCTCAACGCGTTTCCCCTTTGAAGATAGAAAAAGGTTCGTCAGGAGACTCATATTTTGGGCACGATCGCCATGTTGATAAGGCCAGTAGATATCTCAGTGCTGCCTACTCATATACGGGTATTGCAGTACTATTTGAAGAATCCCTCAAGCGCGCCAAAAGACGGGCGTGCAGTCTCTTCTACTGCGCATGCGCACGTTACGTTGCGCCCCATCAGTTTTGCCCTTAGTTCGGGAATGCACAAATAACAGTAGTGCGCAGGCGCCCGTAGTCACAACGCTCTGCCAGCACCACGTGCGGCTCGTATATCATACACCAGTTTCAGGATTTACAAGGGATGCCCAAGCAACGCGCTTACTATTATTGACCGATCGTTTGAGAATAGGGGTATATAAATCAGCCCATTCATTAACGCAGTTATCTGGTGAGGGACAATTAACAATAAGGATTTACTGACTTTGTGATAGTGGATTCCTAATCTGTATTTGGTGGGGGTGGTACATAAATCAATACTATAAGGTCATGATTAATGTAAGGATATAGTCCACCAAACCCACAAAGATATATATCAACGTTGAGACCTATCTTGGTCTGATATCGTTTGCTTTTATATCAGTTTAGTCACTATCAATATATAAATTCTGACAAAAGAAGGGGAGCCTGTAACCAAGGTGTTTGATGGATATATTATTTATATTTATTTTTTATTTTTAATATATATTGTCAAATGAAGCTTGTGAAAGTAAGTAATTCATTCAAACCATCCGGATTTACTGTTTTGAGTCTGAATATCCATTCTGTCTCCTTTCTTAGTATCCTATTGTCAAGGTCTCCGCCCCTAGGGGTTGGTCTTATTATTTCAATTACACAGAATTTGAGGGATCTGGGGTCTCCTGCATGTTTCTCATGTACATGTGTTGCTATTGGGGTGTCTCTTTGTGTTTTATATCCCCCAAGTGTTCCCCTATTCGTCTCCTCAGTTCCCTTTTTGTTTTACCCACATATTGTAGATGACATATGCATGTACATAGGTATACAAGGCCCGTGCTTTTGCAATTAGCATAGTCACGGATCTGGTACCTTTTCTCTGTCTTAGTGCTCTGGAAGTACTTCACTCTCTCGATATATGGGCACGCAATGCAGCCACCACATCTAAACATGCCCAAGGGTTTTCTCTCAAGCCATGTGCCTTTCTTTGATGGTGGTTGGTAGTGGCTATGGACAAATCTATCCCTTAGGGACCTTCCTCGTCTGTATGTGATGGCTGGATATGCTGGGATTGTTTGACTAATATCTGGGTCCATTTTTAAAATGTCCCAATATTTCGTTAATATTTTGTGTATTTCCCAATTTTTGTCATCGAAGGTGCCTATGATCCTTGTGGTACTCCCTTTTTCCCCTCTTATTTCCGCATTTGGCCGGGGATTCAGTAGACTCGTCCTCTCCTTTTCCTTTGCATGATTATAGGCCTTACTCAAGACGGGTTTTGGATAACCTCTTCTTAAGAATCTGGACTGAAGTTCCCCGGCCTGGTGTAGAAAGTCATCACCCCCAGAGCAGTTTCTCCGTATCCGGAGGTACTACCCTTTTGGTATTCCACGCTTTTGGCTTAGGGGATGATGGCTCTCCCACCTCAACAGGTTATTGGTAGCAGTGGGTTTTCTGTACGTTCTCGTGTGTAATGTCCCTTCCTGGAGAGTTATTTCTAAATCTAAGAAAGGCATTTTAGTTTCTCCTATTTCATAGGTGAAATGCATACCTATGTCATTCGTATTAATGTCTCTGACAAAGTTTATAAAAGTCTCTCTGGGGCCACTCCACAGTACAAAGATGTCGTCTATGAAGCGACCCCAGAATAGTACTCTTGGAGCCCAACTTGTACCCTCCTTGAATATCACGGTGTCTTCCCACCAGCCCAGGAACAAATTAGCATAGGTAGGCGCACAGGCACTACCCATGGCTGTGCCCCTGAGCTGGTGGTAGAATCTGGAATTGAAGAGGAAGTAATTATGTCGCAAAACAAAATTAAGAAGGTCTATGATCAAGGTATTATGGGCTGTGTATTGGACACCCCTGGTCTTGAGGAAATGTTGAATAGCCTGTATACCCGCCTCATGAGGTATGCTGCTATACAAGGCTTCAACATCTATTGAAGCCATGAGGGTTCCCTCTTCTAAGGTAAGATCTTCCAATTTAGATAGCAGATCGGAGGTATCTCTTATATATGAGGGAAGAGATACTACATATTCCCGCAATACCTTGTCTATATATATACCCACGTTCTGGCTTATTGAATTGATTCCTGATACAATTGGGCGACCTTTTAATGGTTCCAGGCCCTTGTGTATCTTGGGTAAAGCATAGAACGTGGGTATAGTTGGTTGTTCCTTGAACATGAATTCAAATTCCTCCTTTGTGAGGAATACTTGAACATGTGTAATAAAATACTCAGGGATAGGGATGCATATGATCTACTCTTGAATGACCCCACGGACATGTACAATAAGGAATTGGAGGGGGTTTTAATAGAGGCTGTGGACAATCAACTCCTCACAAAGGAGGAATTTGAATTCATGTTCAAGGAACAACCAACTATACCCACGTTCTATGCTTTACCCAAGATACACAAGGGCCTGGAACCATTAAAAGGTCGCCCAATTGTATCAGGAATCAATTCAATAAGCCAGAACGTGGGTATATATATAGACAAGGTATTGCGGGAATATGTAGTATCTCTTCCCTCATATATAAGAGATACCTCCGATCTGCTATCTAAATTGGAAGATCTTACCTTAGAAGAGGGAACCCTCATGGCTTCAATAGATGTTGAAGCCTTGTATAGCAGCATACCTCATGAGGCGGGTATACAGGCTATTCAACATTTCCTCAAGACCAGGGGTGTCCAATACACAGCCCATAATACCTTGATCATAGACCTTCTTAATTTTGTTTTGCGACATAATTACTTCCTCTTCAATTCCAGATTCTACCACCAGCTCAGGGGCACAGCCATGGGTAGTGCCTGTGCGCCTACCTATGCTAATTTGTTCCTGGGCTGGTGGGAAGACACCGTGATATTCAAGGAGGGTACAAGTTGGGCTCCAAGAGTACTATTCTGGGGTCGCTTCATAGACGACATCTTTGTACTGTGGAGTGGCCCCAGAGAGACTTTTATAAACTTTGTCAGAGACATTAATACGAATGACATAGGTATGCATTTCACCTATGAAATAGGAGAAACTAAAATGCCTTTCTTAGATTTAGAAATAACTCTCCAGGAAGGGACATTACACACGAGAACGTACAGAAAACCCACTGCTACCAATAACCTGTTGAGGTGGGAGAGCCATCATCCCCTAAGCCAAAAGCGTGGAATACCAAAAGGGTAGTACCTCCGGATACGGAGAAACTGCTCTGGGGGTGATGACTTTCTACACCAGGCCGGGGAACTTCAGTCCAGATTCTTAAGAAGAGGTTATCCAAACCCGTCTTGAGTAAGGCCTATAATCATGCAAAGGAAAAGGAGAGGACGAGTCTACTGAATCCCCGGCCAAATGCGGAAATAAGAGGGGAAAAAGGGAGTACCACAAGGATCATAGGCACCTTCGATGACAAAAATTGGGAAATACACAAAATATTAACGAAATATTGGGACATTTTAAAAATGGACCCAGATATTAGTCAAACAATCCCAGCATATCCAGCCATCACATACAGACGAGGAAGGTCCCTAAGGGATAGATTTGTCCATAGCCACTACCAACCACCATCAAAGAAAGGCACATGGCTTGAGAGAAAACCCTTGGGCATGTTTAGATGTGGTGGCTGCATTGCGTGCCCATATATCGAGAGAGTGAAGTACTTCCAGAGCACTAAGACAGAGAAAAGGTACCAGATCCGTGACTATGCTAATTGCAAAAGCACGGGCCTTGTATACCTATGTACATGCATATGTCATCTACAATATGTGGGTAAAACAAAAAGGGAACTGAGGAGACGAATAGGGGAACACTTGGGGGATATAAAACACAAAAGAGACACCCCAATAGCAACACATGTACATGAGAAACATGCAGGAGACCCCAGATCCCTCAAATTCTGTGTAATTGAAATAATAAGACCAACCCCTAGGGGCGGAGACCTTGACAATAGGATACTAAGAAAGGAGACAGAATGGATATTCAGACTCAAAACAGTAAATCCGGATGGTTTGAATGAATTACTTACTTTCACAAGCTTCATTTGACAATATATATTAAAAATAAAAAATAAATATAAATAATATATCCATCAAACACCTTGGTTACAGGCTCCCCTTCTTTTGTCAGAATTTATATATTGATAGTGACTAAACTGATATAAAAGCAAACGATATCAGACCAAGATAGGTCTCAACGTTGATATATATCTTTGTGGGTTTGGTGGACTATATCCTTACATTAATCATGACCTTATAGTATTGATTTATGTACCACCCCCACCAAATACAGATTAGGAATCCACTATCACAAAGTCAGTAAATCCTTATTGTTAATTGTCCCTCACCAGATAACTGCGTTAATGAATGGGCTGATTTATATACCCCTATTCTCAAACGATCGGTCAATAATAGTAAGCGCGTTGCTTGGGCATCCCTTGTAAATCCTGAAACTGGTGTATGATATACGAGCCGCACGTGGTGCTGGCAGAGCGTTGTGACTACGGGCGCCTGCGCACTACTGTTATTTGTGCATTCCCGAACTAAGGGCAAAACTGATGGGGCGCAACGTAACGTGCGCATGCGCAGTAGAAGAGACTGCACGCCCGTCTTTTGGCGCGCTTGAGGGATTCTTCAAATAGTACTGCAATACCCGTATATGAGTAGGCAGCACTGAGATATCTACTGGCCTTATCAACATGGCGATCGTGCCCAAAATATGAGTCTCCTGACGAACCTTTTTCTATCTTCAAAGGGGAAACGCGTTGAGACGATGAGACGATGAACTTATCTCACTAAGAGACGATACCTGCTTTACCTGTTAAGAAACCAGAGACGATTGACCTATCCAGGCACACCACTATATGGGATATCTACAGGAGGTAGGGAATTTAATATAGGGTACAGCCACCGATAAGTGGGGCCGCCCCTTTCGGAGCGACTACTCCGCTTTTGACAGGGTCAGGATAGTCCAAGTAGGGACAGTATCCCGCCTGCCGAAAAGCATATATTTGGAACCACCACCGGGGAAAAGACGTTGTAACCACCGGTGATGTGAATAAGCCCCCTTTCTATCAGAAAGTAATTCATCTAATTGTGAGTGACCACCTATGTGGCAAAACCCTATTTATCTACCTAACCATTATTACTGGTAGTCTCTATAATTATTTATCTTATTGTTTATTCACAATAATTTGTGTATTATTTTTTTGTGTGTGGAATCTTAAAAGATTTAGTAAAAGTTATGTTTTAATAGGGTATTCTTCTTCAGTGATAACAGGACTAGAAAAAGGCAAATAAAGTCTTCCAACCTAGGGGATATTCTCATACCCAAATAATCAAATGTATCCACAACTTTTACCTTACATAAAGACCCTTCACTCACATATTGGGGCTCATCCAGTAACATAAGAGAAGTTTTTGACCAGTTTATATCCAACCCAGAAACTTCTCCAAATTGATTTACTATATGGATAATTCTTGGGAGAATTAGGTCTATATGATCAATATAGAACAGAACGTCATCTGCATACAACGAGATTCGATCCTCCCTTCCCAATACTCCAAACCCCTCGATCTCTAGATCTTGTCTGATCCGTAGAGCCAAGGGTTCAATATAAAAATCAAACAATAAGGGAGAGAGGGGGCAACCTTGTCGAGTACCTCTAGATAACATAAAGCTGGAGGTCAAACTCCCATTAATGTTTAATCTAGCAATAGGGGACTAATAAAGCAGTCTAATCATAGCCATGAACCAAAACCCATCCTTGCCAATACCTTCCACAGGATGCCCCACTACACCCTATCAAACACCTTAGAGGCATCTAAAGACAGAATGGAGCGGGACCCCCAATAAAGAGATTGCATATTAGCAAAAAGTCGACGTAAATTATAATAAGTACCCTTATTAGGAATAAACCCATTCTGATCAGAGTGAATAATAGTAGAGATGACTGTAGACATCCTTGTGGCCAACATTCTTGAAAGGAGCTTAACATCTGTTTTTAGAAGCGATATCGTTCTATATGATATCTAACGGGTCCTTCCCCTTTTTAAATATCAAAATAATTACCGTCTCATTCATTGAGTCCGGGAGAGATTCATCCCCCCCCCCAATCTGACCCCGGGGAGGAATTTCCTGAACATGTTCTTAAAGCGGCTTCTAATTCCTGTAATCAGAATTCTGCTTCCAGGGCGTCCCTCTGTTTCTCACTAAGAGCCGGAAAGGTAACAGAATCCAGATAAACATCCATCGCTTCCTCGGAAATACTACTATTTGAGTTTTATAAATCCGAAAAGTGATTTAAAAAGGCCGCCTTTATTTGATCCCGTTTCTCCATAATTACACCATCTGGTGAACGTATATTAACTATTTCTTTTTTTTGGTCCTGATTAATAATAACATTAGCCAACAATTTCCCTGGACGACCCGACTCGCAGAAATATTTCTGTCCTCTAAAGAACAGTCTCTGCTGTGCCTTATCCAGAAGAAAATCAGAATACACCTGGCTCGCTTTTTGCATTGTCTGTCTATTCTCCTCTGTTTTATGCCCAGAGTTGCAGCATCTTTTAGAACTCTTTCCTTCAGACTATATCCCTTTCGTAGATTTGAAATATTACTAATAAGTAACCCCCCTGAACACAGAAGTGACGGCGCGTGCGCAGATGAATGGAAGCCCTTGCAGTGTTCGGCACTGCAAGCGCTATTGCGCATGCGCCAGCCCCAATCCTGCTGCGCGCACGCGCGGGATTTCAGCACTAGGCCAAACGGTCTAGCGCTGTCAGTCAATTTAAAGAGGGGCGTGCACTTAGGCATGGGGGAGAGCCTCGGGGGCGGTGAAGAAGCGGTGCTCAGGAGGAAAGAGCCCGCCCCCGATGCTCCAAAGGCTCATTAGCATCATTTTTAAACTTCACTTTTCTGCACAACCGCTGTGCTATACTCTACAATACAGGTATGTGGATAATTGGCAAATTAAGGGCTTTTAACCTATTAAAATACATAGGTTAAAACCTGGTGACAGAGCCTCTTTAAACGCATCCCACACTATTTGTATATTTGTTGATTTATAATTAGTGTCCCAGAAGAATATCATTTCCTGTTTAATCTTATCATGATTCTCAAGAACCGAAAGCCAATAGGGGTTCAATCTAAAAGGAGGTTGTACCCTTTCTTTACCCTCAGTCATACAAAGCTCTAAATAAACTGGAACATGATCCGAGATTGAACGGGCCTCATATTTCATCTGAGTAATATATTTCAAATAATGTTTATTTACTAGGGCCCGGTCAATCCTGGACATGCAGTTACCAGATTTGTCACACAGGAATAGGCTCTTTTCCTTCTGCCTATATATCCCCAGACATCCACAAAGCCAGACTCCTGACAGAATTGTAGCAAAGGGGATCCCTGATTAATTATAGAGTGAGCCACTCCTTCCCTGGAAAACCTGTCTATCTCAGGGTTAATTACAGCATTAAAATCCCCCATAATTAAGGTTAAACAATCTGGTTGTTTTTTCCATAAAGGCTAATAGACACTTGACAACATAGAAAGAAAAAGGTGGAGGAATATACAATATATATAATATATATATATATTATATATATTTATTTATTTTTTAAATCTACTGGGCAAAAGTAGTTTGAAGGGTGTATAGTGTGGGGCAGTCATGTGAGTTTGTGAGGTTTTTATGCTCCAACAGTTCAGATAGGCCACTTCAGAGGCAGAAATATATTCAGACAGTGGTGACTCAAGCTCTGCTTTCATCCCCGGACCCCATAGCCCTATGGCGGCACAAGTTGCCACGTCAGAGCATTCACGGCACAGTGTTGTTGTCCGTTCTACTTTGTGGCATCCTGCAAGTCTCCTAAATTTTCTTTTAAAAGTAATAGTTTTTCAGTTACCAAAATTTTACCACCTAAATAAGGGACAAAAAAAAAAAAAAAAAAAAAAAGCCGAATTAGGTCTCATGCACGCGGCCATAGCAGTGTTTTGCAGCATGTTATAACCAATGGCAGGCAGTGACGGGGACGAGCCTCCCTAGTGTCACACCCGATGCTAGGGAGGCCCGTCCCTGTCTGTTCCCACGCAGACACTGGATGTTTTCATACGCGCACATGGAGAAGCAGCAGCACTGATATTCATGAGCTGGCAGCTATGCCAGCCCACCTTCTGCCGATTTCAGATGGAAAAAACGATCAGTCAGTAGCAGGGAGAGCCAGGAGCTCATGAACATCAGGACTCATCGGTAGGCTTGAGAGATTCGACCTTTGGATGTTAATGCGGTTTCCATATAGCATTAAAATGTATTGGCTCTGTGGCGACTTCGGTGAATTACTACTGTATTCATATCTGCGCATTTAAAAACAATTTAAAATAGTAATCCGAAGTGGGCTTTGGTACTGACATACCAGCCGCTACCAAAGCCCACTTCAGATTCCTATTTGAAATACATTTTAATGCTGTACCAAAACATTCGTAGGATGTCTCCAGCAGCTACCAAAAAAAACAGGGGAATATATATATATATATATATTACATATGCACACACACACACACACACACACACACACACACACACACGGGGTGGGCCATTTATATTGATGCACCTAAATAACATGGAAATGGTTGGTGATATTAACTTCCTGTTTGTGGCACATTAGTATATGGAAGGGGGGAAACTTTTCAAGATGGGTGGTGACCATGGCGGCCATTTTGATGTCATAGAAACACAGAAGATTGACGGCAGAAAAAGACCACCTGGTCCATCTAGTCTGCCCTTTTATTATCCTTTTATTGTTATCTTAGAATAGATACATGTTTATCCCAGGCATGTTTATAACCCCTTAAAGGGTTATTCTCATTTTAGACAATGGGGGCATATCGCTAGGATATGCCCCCATTGTCTTATAGGTGCGGGTCCCACCGCTGAGACTCGCACCTATATCCAAAACGGAGCCCCTGAACTGAATGAGGGCACACTGCGCATGCGCAGCCGCCCTCCATTCATTTCTATGGGGCCGCCGAAAATAGGCTGAACTGCGTTCACCTGGCGGGGTGGATGACATGATATTTTTATAGAGACGGTCGATACAGACGCCGCGATACCTAATATGTATACCTTTCTTTTTTTACTTTTTTTTGGGGAAAATGGCGTTTTTTGTAACTTGAAACTTTTATTATTTTTTTTTAAAACTTTATTTTTTAACTTTTTTTTCACTTTATTTAACTTTTGGGGGTCTGATCCCCTTTACAATGCATTACAATTCTTTTGTATTGTAATGCATTGGCTGTAAGTGTATTACTCAGTGTAATACACTTACAGCCTGCTTCCTGTGCGATCTAGGGGGCTGGATCGCACAGGCTCGCAGGGATAGCAGCCGCGATGCCTAAGGAAGGCATCGGGCTGC
>ONZH01018171.1:67500-134255 GCA_900303285.1 Rhinella marina
AATAATGCAAGTCACCAGTACATACTAAATGGTAAAGCATTGGGTAACTCTGACATGGAAAAGGACCTAGGAATTTTAGTGAACAGCAAACTAAGCTGCAGAAACCAGTGTCAGACAGCTGCTGCCAAGGCCAATAAGATAATGGGTTGCATCAAAAGAGGCATAGATGCCCGTGATGAGAACATAGTCCTGCCACTTTACAAATCACTAGTCAGACCACATATGGAGTACTGTGTACAGTTCTGGGCTCCTGTGAACAAGGCAGACATAGCAGAGCTGGAGAGGGTTCAGAGGAGGGCAACTAAAGTAATAACTGGAATGGGTGGACTACAGTACCCAGAAAGATTATCAAAATTAGGCTTATTCACTTTAGAAAAAAGACCACTGAGGGGAGATCTAATAACTATGTATAAATATATCAGAGGTCAGTACAGAGATCTCTCCCATCATCTATTTATCCCGAGGACAGTGACCATGACGAGGGGACATCCTCTGCGTCTGGAGGAAAGAAGGTTTGTACATAAACATAGAAGAGGATTCTTTACAGTAAGAGCAGTGAGACTATGGAACTCTCTGCCTGAGGAGGTGGTGATGGTAAGTTCACTAAGAGAGTTCAAGAAGGGCCTGGATGTATTTCTGGAGGGTAATAATATTACAGGTTATAGTTACTAGAGAGGGGTCGTTGATCCAGGGAGTTATTCCGATTGCCTGACTGGAGTCGGGAAGGAATTTTTCCCCCTAAAGTGAGGAAAATTGGCTTCTACCTCACAGGGTTTTTTGCCTTCCCCTGGATCAACTTGTAGGAAAACAGGCTGAACTGGATGGACAGATGTCTTTTTTCGGCCTTACAAACTATGTTACTATGTAACTATGTTACTATGTTACCATCCAGATTGTGGACCCATTCAAGTGAACGTGTCCACATCAGTTATGTGGTGCAGAAACGACCAAAGCCCATATATTGTGGCCGCAATAAGGGCACAGCTGTGCAACAGCCATGTGCATGAGCCCTAATTGTGAGCCAAAACCAGGATTGGAGCCTCCACAGACATAAGACAAAGAAAAAGATTTGCATCTGTTCTGTGTTTAGAGCCGCAGCTGGTTTTGGCTCAAAATCACTGATGGTAATAATTGACTGAACACCACTTGTGTGAATAAGGCATTACAGTGTGAGATGTGTATTCCATACAGGCATGTGACTGGGCCCTTCCTGGGTCTGTGGCTGGCAAATATGGGTTGCTGCTGCAAGCACATATGGAGGCTATATCCAGAAAATTTGTGGTAGGGGGCTGTATCTGGCAAATATAGAGGGCTGTGGAAGGCAATTGTGAGGGGTGGAGGCTGTCGCTGGCAAAGATTGTTGGGAATGGAGGGAAGGGTTGCTGCTATCAAATACAGGGGCATGTGGCTGGCCACTGTGATGGAAGGAGGCTGTGGCTGGCTAACATGGGGAGGTACTGCTGGCAAATATTGGGAATCGGGTTGTGGCTGACAATTGTGAGTGGAAAAAGGCTGTGGCTGGCTAATATTGAGGGTTGCTGAAGAATAAGAGGAAAGGGGCAGTGGTTGGCAACTGTGAAGGGAGCATGCTGTGGGTGGCTAATCTGGGGGGCTGCTGCTGGCAGATATGAGGAAGGTGGTGTGGCCAATTGTGAATCAAGAATGAGGCTGTGGCTGGAGGGGGGCTGCTGCTGACAACTGAGGGAAGCAGGCTGTGGATGAGAAATATGGGTGGGAGCTGCTGCTGACAAATATGGCAGTGTGGCTGGCAATTCTGAGGGAAGGAGGCTGTGGCTGGCGATAAAGGTGTATGGCCTCAGCTGTATAGTTGTGTATGGTGTGAATAGATCCTTCAGTAATAGATGTCATCGGGCGACAAATACAGCATTTTTCTTTATTTTTTTTTATATAGTGACAAAAAACACTGCAACATTAAAATGTTTTCCCTAAAAATGGGGTGTAAATAATGTCATTTTTTGATGTTACATTCCCTTTAAAGGCTGGAATTTGCACTTTTATAGTACTTAATCTTAGCCCATTATCTAGACCTGCATGTAATTAGTCTAGAACAACTGCAGTATCTATGGGCATGTAAAGATCCCACCTATTTTTGGAAAAATCTAAAAATGCTTTTCATGATCTAAGATAAATCTTAGATGTTACCCGTTTTCAACTAAAGTATAATAATATATATTACCAGTTCAGGTATTCCCTTGCTTCTTAGGATGGCCTATTCAGTCTATTTGCAGTCCGGTGGAATTGTGTGATGTTTTGATGGTAAATCAGTTTCTGCTCTAGGAGATCAGGAAATGTTGGAAGTGTAAAGAAATCACCTGCTGACAGTCTGAGGAATAGAGAAAACCATGACCTCTTTAGCCAAAACGGAGGTATGAGGATCACCTGAGCTCCTTCCTCCAATGTCCTGGAGAGAATGGAGAAAATGTGTATAGAATTCCCTCCGGCCAAAGTCAAGAAAAGGCATCCATTAACAGTGGTTGGTCCCTGTAACGTAGGGAACAACATACTTTTGTCTGTTTGTTCACCATTTGCAAATAGGCCATAACCAGGTAGCATCATCTTTCTGTAATCTGCTTGATTAGATCAGATTTCCTGATTCAGGCACCATTCTCCCAAGTCCTGCACAAGAAATCCACAATTTGATTTCTCTTCCTTTTAGATGAACTGCCAAGACTGAGGTAAGATTTTTCTCTGCCCATGAAAATATTTTTACTGAAACTTCTGCTAGGGTCCGACTTTTTGTCCTCTCTTGCTTGTTTAAACATGTCGTGACATTATCTAAAAGCACTTTCATGTGCCTTGTTCTCATCTCTGGGTGGAGAGCCCTGAAAGCTTTCCAAACCCCTGAATATCATGCATGAGTCATGGTGGAACCTCTTGTGCCCTGAACCATTGTCTAAAGCAGGGCTGTGGAGTCGGAGTCTGTGTTGGTATAAAATAGACCGACTCCTAAAATATATAATAAATTGGTACATTTAGTTCAGTGCAGTATGTGCTATATATTTTCATAAGAATTTGTGAACATGATGAAATGTCTTATCTGTTCTATTCCTGAACTAAAGATCTAGGCTTTTAGTTGAGATGACTTTGTGCTGCCCTTCATGTAGATGCTTAGAAGTGAAACTTCTATGCTTCAGATCAGAGGAAAAAGGCACTGGGAAGGAATGGCTGCACCTATCTCAGATCTACTAGAGAAAACAGGATTAAAGGGATTCTGTCACCAGGTTTAGGCATATAGAGATACTGACACATCTGTATAGCTATTAGCGCTCTCATAGTAAATATGTTATTCTTCTTCCTAGAGCTGTACTTTGCTCAAAAAATAGTTTTTATTCATATTATAGTTACTTACATAATGAGCTCAAGGGGATGTCCTGTGGGCCGTTGGAGCCCGGCCACGCCGCATATTGTCGAGCCCAGCACCGCCCTCTCGCTAATTATTCACTCCCCTTCATCCCTGTGTTCTTCTCCTGGTGCGGCGTAATCTCGCGCATGCGCCGTATGAACCCGACACTGTGCCCGCACGGACGAGATTGCGCCGCACCAGGAGGAGAACACAGGGATGAAGGGGAGTGAATAATTAGCGAGAGGGCGGTGCTGGGCTTGACAATATGCGGCGTGGCCGGACTCCAATGGCCCACAGGACATCCCCTTGGGCTCCTTATGTAACTAATTATAATATGAATAAAAACTATTTTTTGAGCAAAGTACAGCTCTAGGAAGAATAATAATAACATTTACTATGAGAGCGCTAATAGCTATACAGATGTGTCAGTATCTCAATACGCCTAAACCTGGTGACAGAATCCCTTTAAAGAGGTTTTCTCACTAGTTACAAAGATTAGCTTTCAACATAAAGGGACAGTTAAAAAAAGACATTTTCTAAATACGGTGGTCAGTAGATTTTACTTTAGTCATGAACTATAGAGAGTTCAGCAGGTCTCTCACTGTACAAAGGTTTCTATGGTAACTTGCAAACCGGAAAGACTGTTATCTGATTGGCTGAGAGCAGGAGTGACCTCGGTAAGCAAAATGTGTTGAGGACTGAGAAGGATGGCTTTACCTGTAATTGTGTTAGAGATCACAACCTCCTGCTCTGTCAGAGTAAGTTAATATATGCTAATAACTGCTGGAGACCCCCCACTGCCTGAGGAGACAGAGTGAGTGCAAACTGCCTGTCAGCCAGTGAATCAATGTGCCGAGAAAACCCCTTTAAGGAAAGTACTTCTTAGTATATCTCAACTTTCAATAAACTGTGCATAAATCAATTGTCCAGTGCATGTTCTCTCTGTCTGCTTTATGTTTTATAGTTTGCTTTTCCTCTGAGCTCATGTTTGGAGAGGTTAGCTGCTCTCATGGCTTCTATATGCTGCTGATGCAAAACACCTAGGGCCTTATGTATGAAAACTGTCTAGGTGTAGAAGTTTCTTTGTTGCCCATAGAAACCAATTAGAGCTCCCCTTTCATTTCATATAGTGCTCTGGGGAAATGAAAGGGGAGCTCTGATTGGTTGCTATGGGCAACAAAGAAAGTCTTAGACCTAGACAGTTTTTATACATCAAGCCCTTAGTGAGCTGTACCCAGAGAAGCCCAATACTGAAAGTTCAGAGTAAAGATATCTAGTAAAACATATATTACAAACTTTTTTTGTCATGACATATCTGTACTATTGTTTTATGCAAAGTTTGTTTAAAGTTATCACTTAAACATGCGCCATGTATGAGGAAGTCAGAGTCAGGGAAAATTGAGGAGTCGGGGCTTTGGCTTACCGATTCCACAGCCCTGGTCTAAAGAGTGAGCGTCCCATTCTTTTCTGTTGGTATCTGTGGTGATAGTTACTAGATTGGTCTGTTTAAACTGTAACTCCTTTGGTCAGATCAACTGCCAGATTAGGGACAATTTTATTTGGGGGGGCGGGGGGGGGTCGCGGAATTGATCCTTCCTTTTTGGTGAAGACAGGCCAACCCTCATGCCATTACTTTGGTGAAGATTCTAGGAGCTGAAAGGGAGAACTTGAAACTGAAAATAAAATCTATTAACAGCGCGAATCAAAATTTCTGATGCGACTCGTGAATGCCATATAACAGTCTTGCGTCAAAAGACTTAATGTTGACTTCACCGTCTCCATTTTGAATTTTTGTAATGAATATGATGATTTAAGGTCTTTAGATTTATTATAGACCTGAATATGCCATTACATTTCTTCACTAGGAAGACTGATGAAAAAAAAAAAAACCTAAAGGTAGATTTAGACGAGCAGATCATTACAAATCCAGTGCTAATGATAAAAGATGAACTATTATCGTTTCAAGTAAAACATTTTCTAAAGATTGAGCGATTTGACCAAAAACGCTCACTCAATGTCTGTGAAATTGTTAGTGGGAACAAGTACAATTATCAGTAGTCGTTAATGAAATGCACGATAACAGACTATCTGCTCATCTAAATCTACCTTAACCCCCATTCTTTCCTTGGGACAACTTTTACTGCACCTTTTTTTTTTCCAGAAGGAAAAAAAAAAAAAAAAAACATATCTTGTAGCACATGCTCTTTGGCATTTAGGCCTGTATTACACCAACAGATTGTCTGACAGATTTTCTGACCAATTCTTAGTAAGATGACCAATTATACACACAGATCTTTAGTTATACACAATTATTGGTTTGATTTAAGAGATAGTCAGATAATCCGTTGGTGTAAGCCTTAGTGGTTTGTTTACTATGAATCTCGACTTTATAATAGCTAGAACCCAAGGGGAGCTGGAGATTTTTTGTCAAACTTAAAAAACGATTTTAATCTTAAATTTAAAAGAGGTTTCTTTACAGTAAGAGCAGTGACACTAGGGAACTGTGTCTGAGGAGATGGTGAATTCACTAAGAGTTCGAGAGGGCCCTGGATGCATTTCTGGAATGTAATATTATTACAGGTTATAGTTACTAGAGATAGATTGTTGATCCAGGGAGTTATTCCGATTGCCTGATTAGGGGAAAAAATTCCTTCCCTACTCCAAAGTGAGGAAAATTGGCTTCTACCTCACAGGGTTTTTTGCCGTCCTCTGGATCAACTTGCAGGATAACAGGATGGACAGATGTCTTTTTTAGCCTTATAAACTATGTTACCATGTTATCTATAGGATTTCTAAGCAAACAGATATCCTCAAAGTGGAGGGAAGATTTTTTTTTTTGGCTTATATTTTACCTACAGGAACATCTACTTTTGGACATTTATCCCAAACAGCTGAATCATTCTCTGCAAACAGCTATTTTTTTTTAAAAAAATCCTAGACGCGCCTGCCTTTTTTCCAGATTCCTTAGTAATAAAAGTAGGGATGAGCGGACCGCTGGATGTCCAGGTTCGACCGAACTTCGTTTCAAAGTTTGATTTGTGTTCCGAACTTGACCCCGGACAACGAACCTGTGAGGGATACTGGATTTGAAATAATCAACCACTGCCATCTAGTGGCCTTCTAGAAAAAAAAAAAAAAAAAAACGCACTCATGTAACCTGATACGCCGCATGGTCTAGCTTTGTCCTTAAAGGGGTTCTCCGAGAATTAAGAAAATGAAAATACGTAAATATTACTTTATTATAAATATATTCCCAAATACCTTTCATTAGTTATAATGGCTTGTTTTGTCTGGGGAGCAATAATTAGGAGAAACAAAATGGCCGCTGTCCTATTACTACACACAGAACCTGTCCTAATCACACAGCAGGACAAGTTACTTCACAACACTGAGGTAAACAGCTGCCTCATCCTCCTCTCTGCTCTACTTGTCAGGGATTATGATCCTGAATACAGATAAGATCTTCAGCCGAATCTCTGTAGGAATGGAGTTCATGAGGAGTCGTGAAGTACATAGAGGGCGGACAGGACAGACTGTGGTAATGGAGACTGCATACAAGTGCTGCTGCTCATCAACCACATCTGCTCATGAACTCCATTTCCACAGAGATTCAGCAGAAAATCTTATCTGTATTCAGGATCATAATTTCTGACAAGCAGAGAGGAGGATGAGGCAGCTCTTTACCTCAGTGATGTGAAGTAATTTGTCCTCCTGGTGATTAGGACAGGTTTTTTGTGTACTAATGGGATGGTGGCCATTTTGTTTCTTCTAATGACTGTTCCCCAGACAAAACGAGCCATTATAACTAATGAAAGGTATTTGGGAATATATTCATAAATAATATTTAAGTATTTTCATTCGCTTAATTCCTGGAGAACCCCTTTAAGTGTAAGAAATGTGAATGGGTCGGCTCATACTGGGGGATGTTATAATTTAGAGGAGCCAATTACTCAGGTAGCAATTAGCATAAGACACTCCCAGCCATGTGAATAGTTAATGATAATCAATGTTGTAAACACACCTCTTTCCTGTATGTCACATGCAGTATATAAACTGTTGTAAAAGAATAAACCTGCCCTTATTGCATTGATACCAACATCTGTGGTGTCTGTGTGAATTTGTATGAGAGCTCAAACTCCCAAGTGATTCAGACCCACACAAAGAGGAAGAAGACCGCAGATTTGTACTGAATTATCCTGTCACAGTGCTTGCCCCTCATAAGATCTCTGCTATTCTGTCACAAGTGCAAACCAAACAACTGTCTACTGCTAAACACCTCAGACTTCAATGTGCACTGCTCATGCCACCAAATGTGACCATACAACGGTGCACTACCTTAAAGGGGTTCTGCAGTTCTGTAAAACGATGATCTATTCTCTGGATAGATCATCAGCCTCTGATCGGCGGCGGTCCGGCACCCCCGCCGATCAGCTGTTTGAGAAGGCAGCGGCGCTGCAGGAGCGCCGCGGCCTTCTCTGTGTTTACCGCAGGCCAGTGACGTCACAACTAGTATCACTGGCCTGGGCGGGGCTAAGCTCCATCCAAGTGAACAGAGCTTAGCCCCTCCCAGGCAGCACAGTATCCCCCCGTCCCTCCCCCCCCCCCCGGATGTCCATGTGGCCCCCCCCTCCCCCTTCAGGACGGCAGGCAGCACAGTAAACCCCCCCTCTCCCCCCCCCGGATATCTGTGCGCGCCCCCCCTTCAGGACGGCGCATCCGACAGCGGCAGACACTATTCACCCGTAATCCCCCCCCCCCACCCCGTTCTTGATGCCCGAAGGGAGCAGTTATCAGCTGTAACACACAGCTGACAATCTGCTTCAAATGGCAGATATCGGCGCTGGCACCCGCGTCAGCCGTTTAACCCCTTCCATGCCGTGGTCCTTAAGGCCCGCTGTATGGAAGGGGCTAAGCATCAGGCCGCTGGCCATGGCAACCGGACGCCTTCACATGGTATATCTAAGCCTGATCAGGCTCCTGCTAAAGGCAGGAGCCTGATCAGGGTAAGTGTGAGAAAAATACACTGCAATACACTATACAGTGTAACGCAGTGTATTGCAAAGTCCTCAGACCCACTGGATCTGCAAGAACGAAGTGGGTCTGGGTCAAAAAAGTGTAAAATATTCCAATATCCGCACATATAATTGGTTACAAATGTAAAAAATAAAAACAACAAACATGTTAGGTAACGCCACGTCCGTAACAACCGGCCCTATAAAAACATCACATGAGCTAATCCCTCTGGTAAACGCTGTAAAATAAATAAAATAAAAACCGGGACAAAAACGCCATTTTTTTAAATCACCTTACAAGACAAAGTGTAATACCAAGCGATCAAAAAGTCCTATGCGCCCCAAAATGGTACCAATGAAACAGTCATCTCATCCTGCAAAAAAAAAACAAAAACAAAAAAAAAAATAATGAGACCCTACTTACGACAATCGCGCAAAAAATATAGCTTTCAGAAAATGCAGGGCTCCAGAAGGCGACCAAAACGGTCACAAATGCGACTTAGATTTTACAAATGGCGACAAGACTTTTTAGTCTTGTCGCCATTTGCACCTGGACCCGACGCATTTACTGATGCTAGGCTGCGCTATTGCACAGCCTAGTATCAGAGAACATGGAGCAGATAAAATAAAAAAAATCCCTTACCTGTCCTGCGCTGCGGCGCTCTTCTGTCTTCCGGGTGGCTCTGCACTGTCCCGACAGCGTACAGGGTCAGGACGTAGTGCGCGCACTCTGACCTGATGACCAGCGTCGGGAGGACAGGAGAGCGCTGGACCGAAAGCGGAGCCGCGGCGCAGGACAGGTAAGAGATTTTTTTTATTTTATTCTGATGGGGGCACAGTGGGCTGATCTGAGGTTCCGATGGGGGCACAGTGGGCTGATCTGAGGTTCCGATGGGGGCACAGTGGGCTGATCTGAGGTTCCGATGGGGGCACACACCGTATACTGGTTGGGGTTTTTATTACTGGGGAGGGCGCACTGCGCCACCAATGATGATAACTACATTTAATACAACTACAGGAGGCAGGTGCCGCACCTGAGGGGTTAACTACCACTGATTGCAGCTCCCTATAATACAGGTCAGGTGCCGGCTATGTGATCCTGCGCCGGCACCCTCCTCCTGTAGTTGTATTAAACGTACTTATTATCGGTGGCGCCCTCCCCAGTAATAAAGACCCCAACCAGTATAATAATCATTAGTGGCTCAGTGCACCCCCCCCCCATTATTCATTGGTGGCGCAGTGCCCAACCCCCCCTCCCCAACTATAATAATCATTGGTGGCAGTAGCCACAGGGTCCCCTCCCCCCCTCTTCATTGGTGGTTCAGTGGCACTTCCGATCGGAGCCCAGCAATGTAATCGCAGAGCTCTGATCGGTTACAATGGCAACCAGTACGCCAGTCCTGGCTGCCATGGTAAGCTCCCTGCTGCCCTGTGCACAAAGCCCAGGGCAGCAGGGAGAGTGTAAAGTCCTATTCATCCTGAACACACACCGGGTGGCATCCGTGGTATTGCAGATCCGTACTTTTGCGGATCCACAATACTACGGCCGTCTGAATGGCCCCTTAAAAGAAAAAAAAGAAAAACAAAACAATGCCATTTTTTTGTCACCTTGTCCCGCAAAAAAATTTATATATGGACAGGACCAAGTCTTTTTTTTAATTATAATTATATGTATTTAAATTTGGCGCCTAAAAATTTTATTTGGCTCCTAAATTTTTCAGTTCAGGAGCCAATGGCTCCTAGGTATTTTTTTTAGTCTGGAGCACTGAAATGTAGACACAAAAACACAGTAGAACAAAAACAGTAGAGAGACTGAAGGCACTATCAAATCCAAACAGCAGAAGGCAATGGCTGAACTGAAGAAGCCATGGACAGAGTGTCTACCCTTAGCACTCTTCTCCATCCGGAACACTCCTAACCAGAAGACAGACCCCAGTCCATATGAGATACTCTTTGGGAATGCCCCTAGGTTACGTCTTTATTTTCTGCCACAACCCCAGATGCAGCATAGTAACCTTACCGATTTCACCTTGCATTTTTCACAGCTTCATTGGAAAATGAAAGGAGGAATCTGATTGGTTGCTATTGGCAACTAAGCCAGTTCTACTTTACACCAGTTTTGATAAATCCCCCCCCCCCCACGTACTTCTATGTGTACATAGCATTTTGTGTCACTGTACTTATCTGTGTGGGAGAAGAGACCGCTCACTGTGCAGACTGCACATTTACCGTACTCAGAAGAGACTGCACACAATACTGTACCCAGAAGAGACTGAACACACAATACTGTGTTGAGAAGAGAGCGGACTTTCTACAGAACGGAAAGTAAGAACTAGATCTGCTAATTACACGCTGTAGCATACTGTAAGACTCACCATGTTGTGGATTGGAATGAAATCTCACTAGGAAGTTACTTGCAAGCTTGCTTATACTATGTGTTAGAAGCTGCTAGCTGTGCAACAGGATGTGGGGGTGGGGCAGCAGAGCTGTGCATGTGAAATCAACAGGAACGCCCACAGAGCTTCACAGGAGAAGAGAGCAATGTGCAAAACTCATATCAGAGCATTTCTGAATGCATGCAAAGCAAAGCCGATACCAGAAAACTTACAAGTGCAATTTTATTATGTGCTGCATTACGATAAGATATTGGGTTATTGATTTTTAGCGCACAAAAGGTCCTAGCCTTTAAGACCTTACCGTCTCAAGCAACCAAAGAAGAAAAAGGCAGAACAGGAAGGGAAAGGGGCTCAGCTGACCCAAGAAGGAACCTGGGAACTTAGAGTAAAGTTGTGTTTGCCACATGCCCTGTTTCCAGCCACCCACATCTCAGGCCACCCAGGGAAACACCCACTTGTCTAAGACTGCAATGACTGATCTGGTGTATAAACACTGGCATGCCCCAGGGTTCAGTGTAGCAGCAGCCAAGTTTACTCAGGCCTGTATGATTTGTGACCACCACAATGTTGGAAGAACAGTAAAAACACCTATGAGACACACCCCCAGACCTGATTTCCCCTTCCAAAGACTACAAATCGACTACATCCAACTGCCCAAAGTGGGAACCCTCGAATATGTCCTGGTATGTTTAGACCTGTTCTCAGGATGGCCAGAAGCTTACCCAGTGGCCAAGGCTACTGCAAAGGTCACCGCCAAAAAACTACTTAATGAGGTCGTTTGTCGATATGGGGTTCCAGTGATGATCGAAAGTGACCAAGGCTCACATTTCACAGTGGAGGTCATGCGGGAAGTTATGGGGGCCCTGGGCATTGAGCAAGCCTTTCATATAGCTTACCATCCACAAAGCAGCAGCAGAGTAGAGAGACTGAAGGCACTATCAAATCCAAACTGCAGAAGGCCATGGCTGAACTGTCTACCCCTGGCACTCTTCTCTATCCAGTACACCCCTAACCAGAAGACAGACCTCAGTCCATATGAGATACTCTTTGGGAATGCCCCTAAGGTTAGGTCTTTATTTTCCGCAACAACTCCAGATGCAGCATAGTAACCTTACTGATTATGTTGTCTGTCTCATAAAACAGTTGTCCAACACATATTCTCAAGTTTGTGCTTCTCTTCCAGATCCAGATAGCATAGAGGCGACCCACTCGCTACAACCAGGAGACTGGATAGTGGTGAAAAGGCACGTCTGAAAAACCTTAGAACCACGATTTGAGGGTCCACATCAAGTTTTGCTCACCACCACCATTACAGCAGTCAAAATTGGAAGAAAAGCCCAACTGGATCCACGCTTCTCATTGCAAAAAAGTGCCTGAGCCTGTGCCAACACCATGATTTCAAGGGCGGTAATTGTCCTATATGTTTTAACATTTGTTCTGTATCCCATAAAGGGAGGACCTTAAACTAATCATATCCCCACTTTTGTATTTTATCAAGACGAGACAAAAACTGCAAGTTTCGACTTTTGTAATATAGTTTACGGTGGGCAAGAATACCAACAAACTTGGATTACAGCTGACAAGTAGTATGTGTGACGGAACCTGGCCGTATGGCATGTGAGCAGTGGGAATTAGTGGAATGGACCACTAGTTTGAATAGTTGGGGATACACTCCAAGAGAGGCCACCTCTAGAGTTAATAAAGGTGAAACCCTATTGCAGAGAATGATACTCAAAAGTAATGCAACCTGATAACTGCAGAATTAATTGATGTAACCCCTGTTCCTATCCATTAGAAATCCAAATCAAAAGGATTCAGGGATTTATATACTAGGAGCAAGGGTAGCGGGCACAGACCCCCTAGGCCAGTTCAGGATACTGGTAATAGAAAGGCCTCATAATAAGACTATACAGGTAAATCCTACTCCTCTTCCCATAGCCGAGGTTAAATATTTACGCAGTCTTAAATACGAAGATAAATTAGCCCTGGAGACGGGGTTTTCGGACTCCAACTTATGGCTGCAGTGGGTCCGTTATATAGCCCTCTCCCAGAATCGATCATATTGCCTGTGCCGCAGCCAGACCCCATCTAGGAACTGTACCTTTCCCATTAAATGAAATTACGGATCCAGAAGGTTTCAGGTGCATCCTTAAGATGTACTCTAAAGATGTTCCAATTGATGACACCTCAAGCTGTAAGACCCTAGCTTTATCATATCCTGCGCTAAAAGAGGAAGATAGTATGGGCCTCAGTGTAATTCTTTACCATGGAAACAACTTGTTTTCAGCATAACAGTAAAGGTAAACCCCTTGGTACCTTCCTCCCAGGGTATTGTTCACAAAAAATACAACTTACAGACTGATACTGTCACCTGCCCAGACAAATGGTTTATAAATCAGCAGACAGACATCTGGTGGCATTGTGGGGACTTAAAACTCCAACCTAGGATGCAGATATAATGGACTGGCCAATGTGCCTTGATCAAAGTACTAATGCCTTTCCATCTATTCTCTCCTACTGAGTGGAATGAGGTTCTTCACAAACGGTCGCTTACGAAAGAGGTCACTCCCTACATCCTTTGACCCGCATATTTACATTGATGCAATAGGAGTCCCTAGGGGAGTGCCAGATGAGTTCAAAGCCAGAAACCCAATAGCAGTAGGATTTGAGTCTTTGATTCCTATGGTTGCTATAAATAAAAATGTTGATTGGATTAATTATCTCTATTATAACCAACAGAGATTTGTCAATTATGCACATTATGCTGTCAAGGGGATTGCAGAACAGCTCGGCTCCACCTCGATAATACCCTGGCAGAACAGAGTGGCCTTCGACATGATCCTAGCTGAAAAAGGAGGGGTCTGCAAGATGATAGTACAACAAGAATTTCCTTTCATCCCCAACAACACTGCCCCAGATGGAAGCATCACAAAGGCGTTAAAAGGACTTGCAACTTTGTCTGAAGAAATGGCTAAGAACTCTGGGATCAATAATGCTTTTACATCATGGCTTGAACAATGGTTCGGAAGTTGGTCCAATGTGATAGCCAACCTATTCATCGCACTTGTAGCTGTTTTTATAGTATAAAGGCTCCATTCACACGTCCGTATAATGACGTTTTGCGGAACGGGTGCGGACCCATTCATTTTCAATTGGGCCGCAAAAGATGCGGACGGCAAACAGTGTGCCTTCCGCATCCGCACTTCCGTTCCACGGCCCCGCAAAAAAATAGAACATGTCCAATTCTTGTCCGCATCCACGGACAAGAAAAGGCATTTCTATTATAGAGCCGGCCATGTGTGGTCCGCAAAATGCGGAATGCACATGGCCGGTGTCCGTGTTTTGCGGATCCGCAATGACATACGGACGTGTGAATGAAGCCTAAGTATTGCTGTATTATTCCTTGCTTCAGAAAACTGTCCTTAAAGACATTTAATACATCCATGACCTCAGGTACCATGTATATGCAATGTGAACGCAACAAAGACAAGGACTATTATGACCAATTATTCAGAGAACGCAACTCCGTCCTCAACCAAACTGACCAACTTTAATAATTGTGGGACTGTGAGGACAAGGGGAAAAGCGGCCCCAAAGGGGGATGTGGGGGGATCTGGTGAAAAGATAGGAAAGTCCAGCTCTGCACTGTTTAGGGCGAGTGTAAGTACCTCACACAGTCTTTCCCCATTAATCCCATTGATCCTCGCAAAAAATAAAAATAAAAGGATTTGTGAGGGATACTGGATTTTAAATAATCTAACCACTGGCATTTAGTGGCCTTATAGAAAAAAGAACAAAAAAAAAAAACGCACTTATGTAACCTGATACACCACATTGTCTAGCTTTGTCCTTAAGGCCGCTTTCAGACGAGCGTATTTGCAATGCATATATAGTCCGGATTTAATGTACCGAAATTCGCTACTTATGTTAATGAATGGAGCTATTCACATGAGCGTATAATTTCCATCAGTATTTGAAATCCGCAGCATGTCCGAGTTTTGTGCGGATTTGTTTCCAAATACACACATTACAGACTGTGCAGTGCATAAATAATGAGGTGAGGAAGGAAGAAATACACATGTAAATCCTGATGGTATATCATCAGGATCCTGAGCCAGAATACTGACGGATTTCAACACGCTCGCCTGAAAGCGGCCTAAGTGTAAGGAATGTGAATGGGTGGGCTGATACTGGGGGATGTTATAATTTAGAGGAGCCAATTACTCAGGTAGCAATTAGCATAAGATACTCCCAGCCATGTGAACAGTCAATGATAATCAATGTTGTAAACACACCTCTTTCCTGTATCTCACATGCAGTATATAAAAACTGTTGTAAAAGAATAAACCTGCCCTTATTGCATTGATACCAACATCGGTGGTGTCTGTGTGAATTTGTATGAGCGCTCATACTCCCAAGTGATTCTGACCCACACAAAGAGGAAGGAGACCACAGATTTGCCATCACAAACCCCATTGAAGTCAATGGGGACCCGAACTATGGGGCACTAAAATGGCTGTGAAAGTCATAGAAAGGGCTAAAGGGTTGCAAAAGGCTTGGGCGTAAAGTGGGCGTAAAAGCAGTAAAATTGCCCTGCAAACAAATGTGGATAGGGAAATGACTAACAAAATACATAAAAATTAAAAAAAAAAAAAAAAACAAAAAAAAAAACCTTGAACCAAGAGGCGGAGGTAGGAAGTTGAGGAGGCTGTGGATGTGGCGGACATGGAAGAGGTGGAGGAGGCAGGGGAGGAAGCCAACACTGATTTTTTTTTCCCCATGTATCCGTCAATTCTGTGTCATGTTGCCAATAGCCACGGCGTGACAATTTGATGCTTCTATGTCCCGGGTTAAAACTGTAAAAAATTTAGTCTCAGTTATAGATCTTCTAAGTGCCCTATCTGGGGACTATATATTAAAAAAAATTTCTCCTACAATAGTTAGACGGATGAAAGGGGCGTTTTTGTTTTTTGTTTTTAATTCAAGAATTTCACAGACACACTCCACAGAAGAATTTCCTCTCCCACATTAGAAATACTAATCTTGAGCCTGGAGGTCCCAGTGGAGGAAGAGGTGGATGTGGTGGTGCAGTTGGAAGAGGTAGACATTGTGGTGCAGGCAGAAGAGGTCACCAACCTTTTTTTGTTTGTTTTTAAAAATTTTTTTTTTTTGGAGGCCCCAAAACATTGGCAAATCGCAAAGAGAACGCACAAACTGCGCTACAGTAGAACAATGGCTGGGTGCAGCCAGTATACCTCTATACTCTGGCCAAGGTATAGACAAGTCTTGTGGGATCCATGCCTGGTTCATTTTAATAAACGTGAGCTTGTCCACACTGGCTGTGATCACCCCCCCCCCCTTTCCCTGCTAAACAAACGTTTGGACAATACACTTGCCACAGGGCAGGACAGCACCTCCAAGGCATAAAGGGCAAGCTCAGGCCATGTGCCCAATCCGAAGACATGTACTGTTTCACCATTTTGCTGAAACGCTGCCTCCTGCCAAGACGGTCCATATCAGATGGTGGTGCTATATACTGTGGAGTCCAAAACTTTTCCACATTTCGGCAACGCTAACCCTTCCTTCTGAGGTGCCGACGGTGCCCCTGCTGCATTGGCGACTTCCTCCTCCGTCTCATGCTTCCACTGAGTCCCCACTGTTAGGTGGGAACACCATCAGTAGCGCCTCTACCAGTGTTCGCTTGTACTCATGCATCTTCCGTTCACACTCCAGTGAGGGAAGTAAGGACGGCACGTTGTCCTTGTAGCGGGGATCCAGCAGGGTGGTCACCCAGTAATCAGCACTGGTTAGAATGTGGGCAACGCAGCAATCATTGCGCAGGCACTGCAGCATATGGTCGCTCAAGTGTGTCAGGCTGCCCAGAGGCAACGACAAGCGGTCCTCAGTGGGAGGTGTATCGTCTGTATCCCCCCCCTCCAGTGAGCTTGAAGGTGGGGGGTACTTCCATGGGATAGTGTGGAGATGCTCGGCGACTGTGGTATTGCTGCAACACCCTCAGTTTACGCGGTGGCAGGTGCCACTGTCGCTCCAGAGGGGGAGGAAGATGCCAAGACTGCAGCAGAAGGGGGAGCAGCAGGAGCCTCTGATCTTTCATGGTTCTTGGTGTCAACTGGGATCTTTTGAGCCCTTGTCCCTTTCACCAAATAGACATCCATTTTGATGCACTGCATGATGAGCTGTGCCTTGTGCGCAGCATGCCATGGCAGGCCTGCAGGTCCCAGACAGCCATGGTAACCGATCGATGCCCCGCAATTTTACTAAGGGGGGGTTCCAATTGGAAGGAGAGGAAACCACATACCTCTGTTTAACCGCAAAGATGCCATGATGGCTGTCTAACGCAGCATCTGAGGGGTTAAACGACAAGCTTCTGCGCTACCGCCAATCCTGGTCATTGTGACCGCGTGCCTGCTGTATTATACAGCCTGCAGCAGCCCACTCCATACAACAAACTGCATAATGCCGCACAAGTATTGCATTATGAATTAAGAGGTTAAGGCCATTTTCTGGAAATCTGACATCACTTTATGTGGTAATAACTCTGGAGCATTTTTACTTATCCAAGCCATTCTGAGTAGAGATGAGCGAACGTGTTCGTAACGAGCACTGTAGCGCTCGGCTCCCCTGTGCTCGCATGGGTGCAGGCATCCGCTTCCATCCTCCTCACCCGACGGAAGCGGATGCCTGGACCCATGCGAGCGCAGGGGAGCAGAGCGCTACAGTGCTCGTTACGAGCACGTTCACTCATCTCTAATTCTGAGACCATTTCCTCGCGACACATGGTACTTCACGACAGTGGTAAATTTAAGTCAATATGTTTCACATTCATTTATGAAAATAATTCAAAATTTATGGAAAACTTTGAAAAAGTAGCAATTTTCAAAATTTTAATATCTCTGCTTTTGAGATGGATAGTGATACCTCAAAGTAGTTATTACTTAACATTCCCCATGTCTACTGTATGTTGACATTTTGTAAACATCAATTTTATTACATTTTTTTGTTTTTTTAGCATGCTGCGGTTTTTGTCCGGCCGAATCCTCAACTCATCCCCACAAAAGTGAATGGAGCCGGAGCGGACCACTAGCAGCACTCGTAGACTAGTGTTAGTATGGATGTGACAGGCTGTTCCCCTGCTGGAACAGTCTGCCGGTCCCTGCTAACACTAGTGTAAAAGTAGCCTTAGCAATTTTTATGTTTACTCTGAATTTATTAAGTTTTAAATGAATAACAATAAAGAAGACAAAAGCAGTAGTTATAATAGACTACTTAAATGGGGTCACGCAGGACCCTAATAGAAAATCTTTAGCATCCGTGAAAGATTCAAATGAAACGAGGGTGAAAATAAACAAGGTACAGAATAGTGTAACATAGCTTACCCCCCTCAGTCCCAGCAAGAGGCAGTCCTTGGTCTTGTGTTCCAAAACAAACCTATTCAAAAAGTGGCACTAGGTGCCGCCCTAATGTCCAAAACCTAAAAAGGCAAAACCAGAACAACCTCGAGGAGAGGGCTGAAAAATAATAACTAATAGGTTCAAGGGACGCCAAGGCAGCCAACCCACCTCGACGTTCCAACACATAAAAGGCTGTGAAAACCAAGTTTGTACAGTCTATAGGAAAGAGAAGGACAGACAGATGGAAAAGGACAAATAAAAATAAAATAAAGGAAAGAGCTAGCTAAATATCAGTGAGTGCTGCTTGCCTAAATACCAGCAAGAGAGAATAACAGCGTTAGCTCTAGTCGGAGAGGCAGCAGCCCTAGGAAGGAAAACCTCAGAAGTACGCTAACGTTGGGCTCCGCAGTGCCAGGCGCTCCCCACCACATCATCCCCACAGGAGGCCCCCCCACCCTACCCCTCACCTGACAAGTCCACCAGCATCTGGGAGAACTCGCCCGAGTCTAAGAATAAGGAAAGAGCTTTCCACCTCTTAAGGAATCTATCAAATTCGTCATGTGTAATGGCTATCAATTCTTCCATGCGGAATATATGTCGAAGTTCAGTAGCCCACTCGGATAGTGTTGGTGCAGCAGTTTTCTTCCAGTGACGAGGGATCACAGATCTCGCCGCAGTGAGGAAAAATCTGAGTGCACTCTTTTTCACCTGAGCTAACGACCCCGGAATGAGCGAGAGGAGGGCCACCCTAGGGGTGCTGCTAATCGTCTTCCCCGAAAAACTATTGTGTATCTGGAAAACGTGGCTCCAGAATTTGTTAATGATGGGGCATGACCACCAAATGTGAAGCATGTCACCCACATCTTGGTTGCATCTCCAGCAAAGGTTAGAAGTGGTAGGAAACATTTTATGAAGGACCGCTGGGCAATAGTACCAACGAGAAAGGATTTTAAAGTTCTTTTCCTTGGCCAGCGCCGCAATTGATAAACCATGGGAGAACGTACACATCCTAACCTCTTCCTCTGGGGTAAAGGAGGTCTGCAGATCCGATTCCCATTTACGAAAAAATGGAGCTGAGTCAGAATGATGAGTCGACACTAGAATGCTGTAAATCCGTGATAATGGTTTATGTAGAGATCTCGGTTGTAGAAATAGGTTGTCAAACTCGGTTAACTTATGAGTTAACGAGTGCTCAGGGAGGCTATTCAGAAAGGACCGAAGCTGAACATACATAAACCATAAGTGTCTATTGTTCGCGCCCTCTTGTCTGAAAGAGTCCAGATCCCTGATCTTAGCATTCAGTACGCAGTTGTGTACTCTGGGATATGTAGACTTATGCCAGATTAAAGGGTTTCTGTCACCAGTTTTGGGCATATAAAACAGGATGACATTTGCAATGTGCAAATGTCACCTGATGCCCAAACTGGTGATCATTTTTTTACTGGTGCCCCCGGTTTTGAAATAAATCAACTTTTGTCGTATGCAAATGAAGCTTACTAGGTGCAAGGGGCGGTAACCCTGCACCTAGTAAGCGCCGTTTCCCTACCTTTATTCACGCCCCCTTTGTTGTGATAGACAGGGCCAGGCAGCTCGCTCTAGCTGCTCCTGGCCCTGTCCGTGCTGAAAATCCCGCGCCTGCGCCGTTCGGACTTCATTCGGCGCAGGCGCAGTGAGTGCCGATTGCTGCCGGGCTCCCGGCTTCCTCACTGCGCCTGCGCCGCCTTCTCTTCTGGGTGTTCTGTGACGTCATCGGCGCAGGCGCAGTGAGGAAGCCGGGAGCCCGGCAGCAATCGGCACTCACTGCGCCTGCGCCGAATGAAGTCCGAACGGCGCAGGCGCGGGATTTTCAGCACGGACAGGGCCAGGAGCAGCTAGAGCGAGCTGCCTGGCCCTGTCTATCACAACAAAGGGGGCGTGAATAAAGGTAGGGAAACGGCGCTTACTAGGTGCAGGGTTACCGCCCCTTGCACCTAGTAAGCTTCATTTGCATACGACAAAAGTTGATTTATTTCAAAAACGGGGGCACCAGTAAAAAAATGATCACCAGTTTGGGCATCAGGTGACATTTGCACATTGCAAATGTCATCCTGTTTTATATGCCCAAAACTGGTGACAGAAACCCTTTAAGAAGCTATCATTCTCAGAGCCAGGAGGGAACGCTGGGTTGCCCATCAGTGGCGTCATGGGCCCTGGCCTAAAAGAAATGTGAGCCCTTGAAACCCAGTGGTCCCAGCAGGACAGTGTATGCCTGACAAGGAATGGCCAGTTCTCCGAGGGGGGTCTGTCCTCCGGGGAGATCCAGGGGGCAACCACCAGGTCCATAGGTGAAAGGTCCCGTTCCAGCTGTACCCATGATTTTGAGGACGAATCGCTTGCCCAATTAAGGACCCTTACAAGAGTTGCAGAGGCATGATATAACTGGATATCTGGAAGCCCTACCCCACCTCTGGGTTTAGGTTTAGTGAGAATTTTCGTTTGGATCCTCGGCCTGCTCGTCCCCCATATGAACCTGGTTATGGCTCTCCGGATTGTAGTAAAGTAGGCCCTGGGAATACAGATAGGAACAGTCTGAAATAAGTATAAGAATTTGGGAAGGATATCCATTTTGATAACGCCTATCCTCCCAAACCATGTGAGGGACCTACGGGAGTAACTCCCCAATTCATCCAGGACCTTCTTCTGTATCTGTAGATAGTTTAGCGGATAAAGCTTATGTAGTTGAGAAGGCACCTGAAGCCCCAGATATGTCAGGCTCTGAGTCTGCCAGCGGAAGGAGAAGTTGTTTTTTACCAGGGAAACATCTGCATCGGTTAGGGAAATATTCAACATTTCGCTCTTGGTAATATTTATTTTAAAATTGCTAAGATGACCAAATCTGGTGAATTCCTGAAGGATCGATGGGAGGGATATATGTGGGTTTGAAATGAAAAGCAGAAGATCATCAGCGTATAGTGCCAATTTGTGGTGTCTACACCCTGTCTGTATCCCCTGGATATTCTGGTTGTTCCTTAACGCAATAGCTAGGTGCTCCATCACTAAAACGTACAAGAGAGGGGAAAGTGGGCACCCCTGCCTGGTTCCATTGCCGATGTTAAAAGATGGAGCTAGTGTGCCGTTCACTCGAACTCTAGCTGTAGGATTGGTGTATAGGGCCCCTATCTTATCAGTGAACCTGGAACCCAAACCCACCTGCCGTATCGAAGCCATCAGGAATCTCCAGTCTACTCTGTCGAAAGCCTTTTCGGCATCTACTGACAGAAGACAAAGAGGGGTGCGGCTCTGTGTAGCCCTATGAATGAGGTTTATCATTCTAATCGTATTATCCCTAGCTTCCCTCTGAGGAACAAAACCAACCTGGTCACTGTGAATGAGTGAAGGGAGAATCCTGTTAAGCCTATTCGCCAACAACTTAGAGTAGATCTTTATGTCACAATTAATAAGTGAAATGGGTCGATAATTGGCACAAATGGTCCTATCCTTATTCGGTTTGGGGATTACGACTATGTGGGCTTCAAGGGCCTGCCTAGGAAAAGGATTAGAGGGTGAGATGGCATTAAACACCTTTAGGAGGAAGGGAGCAAGCAAGTCCCTGAACTTCTTAAAAAAAGGAGCTGTGAATCCATCAGGGCCCGGACTCTTCCCCCCCTTCATAGCCGAGAGGACTTCTCTTAACTCCCCATCGGAGAAATCGGCCTCTAAAGATTGACTCTCAGCCTCTGAGATAACAGGCAGAGCCGTCTCAGACACATAAGCCGAGACACGAGCCTCGAACTCTGGGAGGGGCATATCAGAAAACTGACCCTTAATGTTATAAAGAGATTCATAGAACTTCCTAAACACCTCAGCAATATGAATCGGATCGTGAACCAGTGCATCCCTTCCATCCTTAATATTGGGAATATAGCTAGATTGATGTTTGGGGTGTAGCAGTCGAGCAAGAGTCCTCCCTGGTTTGTTGCTGTGTTCATAAAGATGGCTGCTAAACCTCTCTCGGTTCCTACCGGCAAACTCATTGATGAGATCCCTCAGTTTATCTCTAGCCAGTGAAAGCTCAGAGAGGACCTCAGGCGCCAGTGAACGTTTGTGCGACTGCTCTAGGTCCACCACCTGGTTCAGCAACTGCTGGATTTTGAATGCCCGTTCCTTCTTGAGGCGGGATCCATTTTGAATGAGTACCCCTCTCAGTATGCATTTCAAGGCCTCCCACTGGAAGGGAAAAGAGGTAGGATCTGTAAGATGATCAGACAGGAAATTCTTGATGGCGGACTCCAGGGCAGCCACACAGACACTGTCCCTCAGAAGAGCCTCATTGAGGCGCTAGGTCCATTCTACAGACACCAACCCCGGGAGTTCTAGAAAAAGATATATTGGGGCATGATCAGACCAGACCGAGGATCCAATACTGGATTGGGGGCTAAATGCCAGGGCATGATGGGAAATCAGAAACATATCTAACCTGCTATAGGACTGATGGGCCGGGGAGAAATAGGTAAAGTCCCTCACCTTCGGGTGAAGAACTCTCCACACGTCAACTAGTTGTCTAGAGTGCAATGATTGTTTTACACGAGAAATGGCAGCTCGAGGGACAGACGATTTGCCCGAGGAGGAATCAAGAGCAGGATCCAGGACTAAATTGAAGTCTCCTCCTAGTAGTATGATCCCCTCAGCAAAGCAGTCGAGCTTGGCCAATATACCCTGAAGGGCCTTACTTTGTCTAGCGTTCGGCAAATAGAGATTTCCAATAGTGTACGTTCTCCCATGGATCTGCAGCTTCAGAAAAAGGAACCGGCCCAGCGGATCTTCCCGTTGATCTAAAAAAGAATAAGGAAGAGATTTATGCAACGCAATGGAAACCCCTCTCGATTTGGATTCAGTGTAGGTACTATGTGCCCAGTAAGAGTAGTACTTGGAATATATTTTCTAAAGTGAGTCTCCTGCAAAAGGAGGATCTGTGCTCTTTCCTTGTGTAGCCCATATAGAATTTTGGAGCGTTTTTCTGGCAAGTTAATCCCCCTGACATTCAGTGAAGCGAGCCTGACACCCGGAGCAGCCATAGAAGAAAAAAAAAAAAAAAAAAAAAAAAAAAAGGGAAGAAAAGATAAAAAAGTAGAGAAGAAAAGGAAGGTGAGTATGTGAACAAACAGCAGAAAAACCCCTGTACGAATAGGGGTGCAACTTCTCTGTAGTCAGAGATGCTATCCTAAGTAGGAGACGGACTTCCAGCGGCAGAGCTGTGAAGCCGTCTGGTAACGAGATAACAATACTGAAGAAAAAAAAAAAAAAATACAATCTGATGAAAAAGCAATCCCTTGCGCATTGAGAGCCCGGAGATGACGAGGGGTCGCGCATCCTACCAGCCCATCATCAACTTGTAGAATCTCCCCATCATAGGGGGAAGCGATCTTCAGAAACCATAGTCAATAGACTCAAGCGGGCTGTGCATTCCTCCCGGATCCCCGGGGACTCCCTCTCTGCCCACGTAGAAGGGAGCGATTAGGCAAAGGCGGGATCTGGTACCATTCTGGAACTTGTATCTGGGGCAGATCCAGTGCTTGAAGAAAGGTAGGGAGGTCTTCCGCATCCCTTAGCTCAATGCGACGACCATTTCTGCGGACTGCCAGATGAAAGGGGAATCCCCACATGTAAGGTATGTCCTTGGACCGAAGCAAGTCCAATAAAGGCTTGAGAGCCCGTCTCTGGGCCAATGTGGACCGCGACAGATCCTGCAGAATTATGAGGTTGGCGCCGTCGAAATCAATAGTATTGAAGTTACGCGCCTTGCGCATTATTTCTTCCTTTACAGCGTAATAATGCAGTCTGCATATGACATCTCTAGGCCTAGCAGGATCAGGATTTACAGGAGCCAGGGTTCTATGGGCTCTATCGATCTCAAGTCTCTCAGACACCGGACTCCCCAGAATTGTGCTGAAGAGGCCTTGCAGGGTGGGGATTAAATCTTCAGCCCTGGTAGCCTCTGGTAGGCCCCTCACCCTAATGTTGTTTCTCCTGTTGCGATTTTCAATGTCATCGTGTAAACGATACAGCTGGCTAATATGGCGATCTCTCTCCTCCTCACGGGCCAAAATCTCTTCTACTTTGGCAGCAGTGTGATCGTGCATGGAGGCTACCTCTTCCACCTTCTCCTCAACTGCCTGTACTGTAGCTTGTATGGCAGAGATTTCTTTTCTGTAAGAATTCTCAAGCCTCTCGACAAATCTCTCCATTTCTTGCCTAGTGGGTAGGAGCTTCACATGCTCCTTCCAATTCCACTGAGGATCTGAGCTGCCACCATCTCTTACACCCTCCCTCAGTGGTGATTCAGAGGTACCTGTGGGGTGCTGCGTCTTGCTGCCGCCCACGCAAGATGGCGGATGCCTTGTGTCCTGGCGCTGCGGTAAGGAGCTTGCGGCCATAGGGGAAGAGGAAGGACCACTCCGTGGGGAGTCTGCTCCTGCAGCTGAATCCATCGGCGGTGTCACCGCGGCTGTAGCGGAAAGCGGAGGTAGCGGGTAAGGCTCTTGGGGCTGGAAAGGCAGGGCCTCAGGGTTGCGGCCTGCCGCTGGCGCCTGAGCTCTCGGTCCCGGGGTGAAGAAGCGTCGCAATCCCCTTTGCGCGTTGGGGGTCCCAGCCGGTGTTGAGGAAGCCTCGGACCCTCTCCTGGTCCTAACCATGGGCAAAGGGGCACCTGCAAGAGAGGGATAAGTGCTGGTTTCTCGGCCAGACGGCGGGAGCTCTTAGGTGGTGCGTGCTCACTCCGCCATAGTCAGGCCACGCCCCGCCTTAGCAATTTTTACAATTTTCATCAACCCACTTTTTAAAGGACCAATTCAGTTACGAACTGACTTTGAGGGGCTTACATAATGGAAACCACCCATAAATTATTTAATTTTGGAAACTACACCCCTTATTCAAAACTGATTTTACAAACTTTGTTAAGGCATCTTTCACACAAAAGGTGTCTCTTGCGGGAATCACGCTCCATGTGAGAGGGATTGTGTGTTCCAGACAGTAACGCTGTCAGTATGATTCAGTTACAGAATGGTCACGCAGAGGCACGCAGCATTATCAATAATAACGCTGTGCGCTTCTGTAAGTGCAGAATGCAAAGTCTATCTTGCACACAGCGCGATTCTTGCAAGGGACACGCTTGTGTAAAGGAGCCCTAACCCTTTAGATGTTCCACATGAATTAAAAGAAAACTGAGGTGAAATGTCAAAATCTCGCTTTTTATTTGCACATTTTTCCGGTAATGCAAAAAGAGTTAATAGCCAAACAAACTTATTTATTACCCTGATTCTGCAGTTTATAAAAGCCCTATATGTGGTCATAACTGCTGCACGGGTACACAGCAGGGCTCAAAAAGGAAGACATGCCATATTGATTTTGGAAGGCAGATTATAGTGGAATGATTTGAACGCCATGTTGAGTTTGAAGAGACACTGAGGTATCCTTACAGTGGAATCCCCAACATGTGCCCCTCACTTTGGACACTACACATCCTCATGTAATTTTTTGAGGGGTGTAGTGAGTGCTTTGATCCCACTGTTGTTGCATAGAATTTAAAAACACGTGGCTATGAAAGTGAAAACTTATTTTTTACAACTACTGTAAAATGCAGGGCTGTGAAGTCGGTAAGCCAAAGCCCCGACTCCAATTACTCAATTTGAAAGTTGAGATATACTAAGTACTTTCCTTAAGCTCCATTAACACGTCCTGTTTTTCTTTCCTGATTCGATCCTGATCCTGATCTGGATCCATTTATTTCAATGGGTCCTGAAAAAAAATCAGGATCAAATCAGGAAAGAAAAACAGGAAGTGTGAGTGGAGCCTTAAAGGGGTTTTCTCAACACATTGATTCACTGGCTGACAGGCAGTTTGCACTTACAATGTCTCCTCAGGCTGTGGGGGGGGTCTCCAGCAGTTATTAGCATATATTAACTTACTCTGACAGAGCAGGAGGTTGTGATCTCTAACACAATTACAGGTAAAGCCATGCTTCTCAGGCCTCACAACACGTTTTGCTTACTGCAGGTAATCTTACTCAGAGCTCAGTCCCATCATTCCGTGGGGGGTGAGGTCACTCCTGCTCTCAGCCAATCAGATAACAGTCTTTCTGGTCTGCAGGTTACCATAGAAACCTGTGTACAGTGAGATACCTGCTGAACTGTCTATAGTTCATGACTAAAGTAAAATCTACTGACCACTGCATTTAGAAAATATCTTCTTTTAACTGTCCCTTTATGTTGAAAGCTAATCTTTGTAACTAGTGAGAAAACCCCTTTAATCCTGTTTTCTCTAGTAGATCTGAGAGGAGTACAGCCATTCCTTCCCAGCACCTTTTTCCTCTGATCTGTAGCAGAGGCGTTTCACTTCTGAGCATCTACATGAAGGCCAACACATCAGGAATAGAACAGACATTTAAAGGATGTTTCATCATGTTCCCAAATTCTTATGAAAATATATTCAGCACATACTGCATTGAACTAAATGTACCAATTTATTATATATCATTATACCATTTTATACTGACTCCAACTCCACCAAAATGGACACCGACTCCACAGCCCTGGTAAAATGTTTCATTAGCTCCAGATTTTTTTTTCACAGGGGTAACAGGAGAAAAAGCACCCCATATTTTCTTTTACCCATTTTCTCCTGAATATGGCAACACCCAACATGTGGTAATAAACTTTTTTTTTTTTTTTTTGCACACAGCAGGGAAGGAGCACCATATGGCGTTTGGAGGGCAGCTTTCACTAAAATAATTTTCAGGCACCATCATAACGATATTATGGAATTTATTTAGATAAATATCCATTTAGAAGGAAAAAATAAATAAATAAATAAAACACTTGGGGCCACTAGGAGACATTATACTGTATTGAGGCATTGTAATGTCTCTGAGTGGCCTGCCCTGTAGAGTATAATTTATAAAGCCCACAAGGAGACATACTGTATGGAGAGGCGGGCCACACAGACATTAAACTGTACTGGGACTACAAGGAGACATTATACTGTTTGGGGACTGCAAATTCTTACCCCCCCCCCCCCCCCCAATATATTGTCTCCATGTGGCCTGCACACATTATAATGTTTCCTTGCTGCCCCATACACTATACAGTAATGTCTCCTTGTTGCTCCTGTATGGGGCATATACCGATTTGACACATGACTAGAGATGAGCGAACGTGCTCGTAACGAGCCCTGTACCGCTCAGCTCCCCAGCGCTCGCATGGGTGCAGGCAGCCGCTTCCGTCCTCCTCACCTGACGGAAGCGGCTGCCTGCGCCCATGTGAGCGCAGGGGAGCCGAGCGGTACAGTGCTCGTTACGAGCACGTTCGCTCATCTCTACACATGACCTGTGTATTCTCCTTGGGTCTAACATCCCCCACCTTCTGCATCCACATCTATGTGCACTATACTGAGTACACCGTTTAAGGAGATGGACAGGTGTTCAAGAAAAGCATTATATATATACACTCACCGGCCACTTTATTAGGTACACCATGCTAGTAACGGGTTGGACCCCCCCTTTTGCCTTCAGAACTGCCTCAATTCTTTGTGGCATAGATTCAACAAGGTGCTGGAAGCATTCCTCAGAGATTTTGGTCCATATTGACATGATGGCATCACACAGTTGCCGCAGATTTGTCGGCTGCACATCCATGATGCGAATCTCCCGTTCCACCACATCCCAAAGATGCTCTATTGGATTGAGATCTGGTGACTGTGGAGGCCATTTGAGTACAGTGAACTCATTGTCATGTTCAGGAAACCAGTCTGAGATGATTCCAGCTTCATGACATGGCGCATTATCCTGCTGAAAGTAGCCATCAGATGTTGGGTACATTGTGGTCATAAAGGGATGGACATGGTCAGCAACAATACTCAGGTAGGCTGTGGCGTTGCAACGATGCTCAATTGGTACCAAGGGGCCCAAAGAGTGCCAAGAAAATATTCCCCACACCATGACACCACCACCACCAGCTTGAACCGTTGGTACAAGGCAGGATGGATCCATGCTTTCATGTTGACGCCAAATTCTGACCCTACCATCCGAATGTCGCAGCAGAAATCGAGACTCATGAGACCAGGCAACGTTTTTCCAATCTTCTACTGTCCAATTTCGATGAGCTTGTGCAAATTGTAGCCTCAGTTTCCTGTTCTTAGCTGAAAGGAGTGGCACCCGGTGTGGTCTTCTGCTGCTGTAGCCCATCTGCCTTAAAGTTCGACGTACTGTGCGTTCAGAGATGCTCTTCTGCCTACCTTGGTTGTAACGGGTGGCAATTTGAGTCACTGTTGCCTTTCTATCAGCTCGAACCAGTCTGCCCATTCTCCTCTGACCTCAACAAGGCATTTCCGCCCACAGAACTGCCGCTCACTGGATGTTTTTTCTTTTTCGGACCATTCTCTGTAAACCCTAGAGATGGTTGTGCGTGAAAGTCCCAGTAGATCAGCAGTTTCTGAAATACTCAGACCAGCCCTTCTGGCACCAACAACCATGCCACGTTCAAAAGCACTCAGATCACCTTTCTTCCCCATACTGATGCTCGGTTTGAACTGCAGGAGATTGTCTTGACCATGTCTACATGCCTAAATGCACTGAGTTGCCGCCATGTGATTGGCTGATTAGAAATTAAGTGTTAACGAGCAGTTGGACAGGTGTACCTAATAAAGTGGCCGGTGAGTGTATATATATATATATATATATATATATATATACACACATACACACACACACATATACATACATATATATACACACACACAGTACAGACCAAAAGTTTGGACACACCTCATTCAAAGAGTTTTCTGTAGCCACATTCAAAGTAGCCACCTTTTACTTTGATTACTGCTTTGCACACTCTTGGCATTCTCTTGATGAACTTCAAGAGGTAGTCACCTGAAATGGTATTCCAACAGTCTTGAAGGAGTTCCCAGAGATGCTTAGCACTTGTTGGCCCTTTTGCCTTCACTCTGCGGTCCAGCTCACCCCAAACCATCTTGATTGGGTTCAAGTCTGGTGACTGTGGAGGTCAGGTCATCTGGCATAGCACCCCATCACTCTCCTTCTTGGTCAAATTGACCCCAAACACACCTCCAGGCTGTGTAAGGGCTTTGTCCTGTTGATAAATAAATGATGGTCCAACTAAATGCAAACCGGATGCATGCCGCTGCAAGATGCTGTGGTAGCCATGCTGGTTCAGTATGTCTTCTATTTTGAATAAATCCCCAACAGTGTCACCAGCAAAGCACCCCCACACCATCACACCTCCTCCTTCATGCTTCACAGTGGGAACCAGGCATGTAGAGTCCATCCGTTCACCTTTTCTGCGTCGCACAAAGACACGGTGGTTGGAACCAAAGATCTCAAATTTGGACTCCTCAGACCAAAGCACAGATTTCCACTGGTCTAATGTCCATTCCTTCTGTTCTTTAGCCCAAACAAGTCTCTTCTGCTTGTTGCCTGTCCTTAGCAGTGGTTTCCTAGCAGCATTTTACCATGAAGGCCAGCTGCACACAGTCTCCTCTTAACAGTTGTTGTAGAGATGTGTCTGCTGCTAGAACTCTGTGTGGCATTGACCTGGTCTCTAATCTGAGCTGCTGTTAACCTGCGATTTCTGAGGCTGGTGATTTGGATGAACTTATCCTCCGCAGCAGAGGTGACTCTTGTTCTTCCTTTCCTGGGGCGGTCCTCATGTGAGCCAGTTTCTTTGTAGCACTTGATGGTTTTTGCGACTGCACTTGGGGACACTTTCAAAGTTTTCCCAATTTTTCGGACTGACTGACCTTCATTTCTTAAAGTAATGATGGCCACTCGTTTTTCTTTACTTAGCTGCTTTTTTCTTGCCATAATACAAATTCTAACAGTCTATTCAGTAGGACTATCAGCTGTGTATCCACCTGACTTCTGCCCAACACAACACATGGTCCCAACCTCATTTATAAGGCAAGAAATCCCACTTATTAAACCTGACAGGGCACACCTGTGAAGTGAAAACCATTTCAGGTGACTACCTCTTGAAGCTCATCAAGAGAATGCCAAGAGTGTGCAAAGCAGTAATCAAAGCAAAAGGTGGCTACTTTGAAGAACCTAGAATATAAGACATATTTTCAGTTGCTTCACACCTTTTTGTTAAAGGGTTTCTGTCACCAGTTTTTTCGGTATGAATCAGGCTGACATTAGAGATGTGCTAATGTCACCTGATTCCAAGTATAGATATGTTTTATTTACTGGTGCCCCCATTTTTATATAAAATGAACTTTTATTTAATGCTAATGAGGCCTCTAGGTGCAAGGGGCGTTACCCCTGCTCCTAGAGGCTCTGTTGATTAACAGGACCAGGCAGAGAAGAAACACTCCATTCACCATAGCTTGCAAGGACCTTCAATGATGTCATGACCATGTGATTAGTCACATGGTTTAGGAGGAGACAGGCCGTTTGTGTGATCCTAACCATGTGACTGATCACATGGTCATGACATCATTGAAGGTCCTTGCAAGCTGGGTTTTTTTGGTAGAGGTTTCTGAATTAAACAGAAACCCTCTTCCCCTATCTCTAGAGGACTGCCACTTAGAAGAATCTCTCTTCTTTTGATCCTGCCTGAATCTTCCTTGAGAACGAAAATTTTTACGCTGCTGGAAGAACCTGGATTCTGTAAGGAAACCTTTCATTTTGTCCGAGGCCTTGTCAAGAATGTCATCTAATGCGGAACCAAATAGCCGATCTCCCTCACAGGGAATAGAGCAGAGGCGGCTCTTTGATCCCACATCACCAGACCAGGACCTCAACCAAATGGCCCTACGGGTGGCATTGGAAAGGGCCATAGACCTAGCAGAGAGTTTTACCAAGCCTGCTGAGGCGTCAGCCAAAAAATTTGATGCTTGCTTGGAGGACAGGAAGGGAGGATAATATTTCATCTCTAGGGGTACCTGCCGCTAAATGATTTTCCAGCTGATTAAGCCATAAGGATAGGGACCTGACAGTACAGGTGGCAGCAATAGCTGGACAAAACATGGCTGCCCCTGATTCCTAAGATTTTTTAAGGAGCCCTTCACATTTCTTGTCTATGGGATCCTTTAAAAGCCCCATATCCTCGAATGGAAGAGAGGTCTTTTTTGAAATTCTCGCCACAGGGGCATCGATCTTTGGGGTTTTGTCCCAGGTATCACAATCGGATTCAGCAAACGGGTACTTCCGTTTAAAGGCTCTTGAGATATTGGGTCTTTTCTCAGGATCCTTCCACTCCCTGACGATAATTTTTTAAATATTTCCATGGACGGGAAAGACACGTTTTTCTCTTCTCTCCCAGCCCCTGGAACATCTGGTCCTGAACAGACATAGGCTCTTTCACATCCTCTAATTTCATTGTTGCTCTTACGGTTTTTAATAAAGCTTCAGTGTCGTTAGGAGTACATAACGGACGACCTGAGCCATCATCAGAGGAGTCCGAATCATTTTCAGAAAGGACTTCACCTTCATCTAATTCAAATACATCCAGTGGAGGCTCCACTGACTTAGAGGATGATGGGCAAGGAGACGCTGGAATGAGCTGTTCAATGGCCAAAGTGACCTTAAATTATCCAAGAAGGAAGGGGACTCCTCTGTCACTACTTTCTCTGTACATTTTTTACATAATGATTTTTTATGGGATTTTTTAAGTATGGGAAAGGGTCTTCCTGCATACAGCACATTTTTTCCTTGCTGGTTCACCACTTGAAGTTTTTGCAGATCCAGACTCTCTCACCTAAAGAGATAGTCGGAAAGGAACCAGAAAAAGGTTAACAGCAGGTGGTGAGCCAGGGCCAAAACACATGGAGGAGGTCACTTACTGGGCTGAGGGCTTTGCAGGGATCCGCAGGTCTGCGTGAGGCATCAGCTTCTGTGGAGGACATCCTGGGTGTCAGAAGGTGTACCAAGGACACCTTCAACCGGGGCAACAGCAGCATTTTAAATGCTGTGTCCCGGGCACCTGCTGGCACCACCCTCCACACCTCCGGAACGCACGCCGCATCCAGGCACTTCCAGCTTCTTTTGATGTCACCCCGCCGAAAGTGCTGCCGCGGATGCGCAGATTTCACTCTGTCCGCCCGCGTTCTACGGGGATCCTCCTGCCCACAGAGGATCCCCACCTGCCGCCGGAATATAGGGGATCACTCCTGAACAACGGGACAGCCTGGGCCGCCCTGAAGCGGGACTTACTCCAGAGGGACGGAGGAGAGCCCGTGCTCCACCCGCAACCTCCGTCCCCTACTAAGCCCTCCCGAAGGTAAGACCCCGGGGATCCTCCTAGGCTGAGCGCAATATTTTCACCAGCACTGGCAGGGCTTCCACTCCGTCCAGAGGGACAGGAAACAACAACTGAAGCTGGATGGAGGTGTCCTTTTATTTTGGGCTTCCGCTGTTTCCTGTCCTCTGGAGGCGGGTTCAAGCTCCTATCAGTGCCAGTGTGGAGACGTTAGGGAAAACTCTTTGAATGAGAAGGTGTGTCCAAACTTTTGGTCTGTACTGTGTGTGTATATATATATATATATATATATATATATATATATATATATATATATATACACATACACACACACACACACACACACATATATACACACACACACGGAGTGGGGGGAAAAAAAGTATTTAGTCAGCCACCAATTGTGCAAGTTCTCCCACTTAAAGAGGACCTTTCACCGTTCCGGACATTCCAGTTTTAATATCTTCATGCATTCTCCACGTTCTAACAATTCTGGAACATCTATTCTTATGGCTCTATGTTGTGCCATTCCTTCATTATTTGCACTAGAAGTTATGAATGCATTGCCATTTGTCTTCAGTAAAGGAACAGAGGGGATGTAACAAGTTAGGGGTGTGTCCCTGCCCAGTCTGAACATGGCAGCACTGATTGGATAGGGTCAGTCTGTGCAGGGACACACCTCCAACTGATCACCTCCCCTCTGTTCCCTTACTAAAGGCAAATAGCAATTCACATATAACTTCTAGTGCAAATAATAAAGGAATGGTACAATATAGAGCCATAAGAATAGATGTTCCAGAATTGTTATTACGTGGGGAATGCATGAAGCTATTAAAACAGGCATGTCAGGAGTGGTGAAAGGTCCTCTTTAAAAAGATTACAGAGGCCTGTAATTGACATCATAGTTAGTTGAGGTCTAAGAGACAAAATGAGAAAAATCCAGATAATCACCTTCTGATTTTTAAAGAATTTATTTGCAAATTATGGTGGAAAATAAGTATTTGGTCAATAACAAACGTTCATCTCAATACTTTGTTATATATCTTTTGTTGGCAATCACAGAGGTCAAACGTTTTCTGTAAGTCTTTACAAGGTTGGCACACACTGTTGCTAGTATGTTGGCCCATTCATCCATGCAGATCTCCTCTAGAGCAGTGATGTTTTGGGGCTGTCGCTGGGCAACACGGACTTTCAACTCCCTCCAAAGTTGAAAGGGGTTGAGATCTGGAGACTGGCTAGGCCTCTCCAGGACCTTGAAATGCTTCTTACAAAGCCACTTCTTCGTTGCCCTGGCGGTGTGCTTGAGATCACTGTCATGCTGAAAGATCCAGCCACGTTTCATCTTCAATGCCCTTGCTGATGGAAGGAGGTTTGCACACAAAATCTCACAATACATGGCCCCATTCCTACTTTCATGTACACGGATCAGTCGTCCTGGTCCCTTTGCAGAGAATTAGCCCCAAAGCATGATGTTGCCACCCTCATGCTTCACAGTAGGCATGGTGTTCTTTGGATGCAACTCAGCATTCACTCTCCTCCAAACACGACGAGTTGTGTTTCTCCCACTACTCTTCTGGAACATCCAAATGCTCTCTAGAAAACTTCAGATGGGCCTGGATATGTACTGGCTTAAGCAGGGGGATACATCTGGCACTGCAGGATCAGAGTCCCTGGCGGCATAGTGCGTTACTGACAGTAGCCTTTGTTCCGTTGGTCCCAGCTTTCTGCAGGTCATTCACTAGGTCCCCCCGTGTGGTTCTGGGATTTTTGCTCACATTTCTTGTGATCATTTTGACCCCACGGGGTGAGATCTTGCGTGGAGCCCCTGATCGAGGAAGATTATCAGTGGTCTTGTATGTCTTCCATTTTCTTGAAAATTTAAGTTTTTATTTTGAAAACCAAAATAATAACAAATGAATTACCATATCCATTCAATATACCAAGGATATGTCAGTGTCACATAAAAAGAAGTAATTTTTATTAAACTGTTATTAAAATAGTAAGTGAGTTTCAAGTAATCATCAAATAGTGGCAGAGATACCTGATAAAAAGTGTCCGGACACAATGTTGCTATAGCAAAGAAACTTATTTGCAGAGAATGGATAGGGAGGTCAAAAGAAAGAACAGGGAAAGGAAAAGAAAAAAGGGAAAGGGTAAAGAACAGTAACAGGTCGTCACGCTGTGTGTGTTTTGTCTAGTAGCCACAGAAAGAATTGTCAACTTATCAGTTAGCAATATACTCGTTAGAGACATCAGATTCCATGAATACGGACCATTTCTGCCAGATCTTGGTGTATTTTTGGTTGGCTCCTTGAATATGCCATTTTAATTTTTCAAATTTATCAACTTGGCACATGTCATGGAACCATTCACTAATTCTAGGGGGCTCACTTTGGAGCCAGTGTCTAGGGATCATCGCCTTAAGAGTGCATAAAAGAAAGGGAAAGAGCCTGTCATTTACAATGACATTATCTGGTTTGAATAGGCCAAAGATAATTAAATCTCTATCTATTTTAACATTAGCATGATAGATTTTGTTCACAATCTGGTTGAAAGTGTCCCAAAGAGGTTTTATTTTCTGACATTCCACCCAGATGTGTGATAGGGTGTCCTCACCCAGACCACATCTCCAACAATTCTTGGGGATATCAGGGTTAATCCTGTGAAGGAGAACAGGTGTTCTGTACCACCTTGTAAGTAGTTTAAAATGGGTCTCTTGAAGCTTGACAGCTGTCACTTTCTGAATTGAATTAGAAGTAATAGTTAATTTCTCCTTATCATTGAAGTTTCTACCCAATTCAGTTGACCATTTATCTAGACAAGGTAAATATGTGTTAACCTCGTTAAGCTCAGCATATATCTTAGAGATGCTGTGCTCAAGAGGCTTCCCATCAATGACCTATTTGAAGAGAGCAATCATAGTGGCATTTTGACTTCTCTGTAAGTCAAGCGTAGCTAGATATTCAGTTAACTGAGTATATTCTCTGTAGGACAATGCATCACTGGAATATTTGTCTTTGAAAGTATTGTACTCAATAACGGAGTTATCTGCAATAATATCCTTTAGTTTCAGTTCCTTGATATTATTATCATCCCTTAAAATATTCTTCCTGATGTTTTTAAATCTCCTAGGAAGAGTAGTATAAAGTGGGAATATAGTATAAAGTCTTCCATTTTCTAATTATTGCTCCGACAGTTGATTTCTTCACACCAAGCTGCTTGCATATTGCAGATTCAGTCTTCCCAGCCTGGTGCAGGTCTACAATTTTGTTTCTGGTGTCCTTCAACAGCTCTTTGGCCTACACCATAGTGGAGTTTGGAGTGTGACTGTTTGAGGCTGTGGGCAGGTGTCTTTTATACTGATAACCAGGGCTGTGGAGTCGGAGTCTGAGTCGTGGAGTCGGAGTCGGCAACCATTAGGAGTGGGGAGACAAAGGAGACCCCGGGCCAAAAAAATTGATAGAGCATCTACCTGAAGAGGTCGATCCTGAAGGGACAGAGTAAAACTCCCTCACCATCCTGTTCTTTCTGGAGGCAAATAGATCGATCCTTGGAGGTCCCCATCTCGCACAAATCTGGCTGAACACCTCTGGACTCAGACTCCATTCTCCTTCTATTAGCTGTTCCCTGCTCAAGAAGTCTGCCACCATATTTTCCTTCCCTTTTACATGGACGGCTGAAAGAGACAACATGTTCTCCTCGGCCAAAAGATCTTCCTCGAGAGAGAACGACTCCTCGCTCCCCTTGTTTGTTCAAATAAGCCACAGTGGTGGTGTTGTCTGAATTCTTACATGGTTTAACCGAACCTCGGGAGCAAAGGCTTTCAGGGCTTGCCAAAGCGCAGACAGTTCCTGCCTGTTGGAAGATGCTTGTACCAGATCCGACTGTCATAGCCCTTGTTTCACGGCACCTTTCATGTGAGCTCTCCAGCCCTGCTTGCATCAGTTGTAATAACTACTTGATCTGTTTGTCACCACTCCACACCCTGGGACAGATTCTTCCATCTGACCCACCATGACAGAGACGACTTCACCCTTGCCAGAATTCTTATCTTTTTGTTCAAAGAGGTCTGCTTCCTGTCCCATGCTTGTAAAAGAAAGGACTGTAGGACCCTTGAGTGGGCTTGCGACCACTTCACTGATGGAATGGTGGAAGTCATGAGGCCTAGAATTGTCACGATGTCCCTGATAGAGGATATGTTGGTCCACTGAAACTTTAGAAGTTTCTGGATCAAATCCGTTTCTGGAGTGGAACAAGACGGCATTTGTTGGCAGTCTAGTAGCACTCCTAAGAATATTTTCCTCTGCTCAGGCTGAAGACACGATTTCTGAAGATTTATGATCCAATCCACGTCTGAAAGGGTGTCTGATACAGTCTGAAGATGAACCTGCAATTGACTTTCCGTCGGAGTGAGATTAGGAAGTCGTCCAAGTAAGGTATAAGTAGGATTCCTGACAGATAGAAGTATCTTGCTACATCCGCTACAATCTTTGTAAAGATTCTTGGTGCCGAACACAGGCCGAACGGCAGAACCTGAAATTGAAAATGATGAATTCTTCTCTGGAACCATACTGCCAATCTCAAATACTTTTGGAATTCCTTGTGAATTGGCACATGGTAATAGGCATCTGAGAGGTCTATTGTGATCATGAAGCAGTGCTTTGACAGGAGATTGATTACCGTCCTCACAGTTTCCATCTTGAATCTCCTGTATACAATGTGCCTGTTTAGATTTTTGAGATTTATTATCACCCGGAAGGAACCATTTGGTTTTTTGACAAGGAAGATAGAGGAACAAGGGAAAGGCTTTTGTTCCTCAAACGGGACTTGGACTATGGCCTTTTTCTGCAGAAGTAGGGCGATCTACTGGTCCATTGCTACCCGATTTTCTCAGTTTAATCTTGAATTTTCCAGATATCTGTCTGGAGGGACTTGCAGGAAATCCAATCCCCAGATCCTTAAACGGCAGAGGATTTTTTGGAAATCCTTGCAACCGGAGAGTCTACTTTAGGAGGTTTGTCTCAAGAACTGGAATCCTCTTCAGAAAAAGGATACTTCCTTTTAAACATTTAAGGCTACTTTCACACCAGCGTTTTTTGCTGGATCCGTCATGGATGAGCAAAAACGCTTCCATCATGATAATACAACCGTCTGCATTAGTTCTGAACAGATCTGGTTGTATTATCTTTTAAATGGCCAAGACGGATCCGTCATAAACTACATTGAAAATCAACAGTGGACACATCCGTTTTCTATTGTGTCTGAGAAAAAGGATCGTCTCCATTGACTTACATTGTGAGTCATGACGGATCCATTTGGATCAGTTTCTTCATGCGGACACCAAAACGCAGCAAGCAGCGTTTTAGTGTCCGCCTCCAAAACGGAATGCTGACTGAACTGAAGCAAACCTCATGCATTCTGAATGGATCAGTTTTGGACAGTTTATGAGAGCCTGTGATGGATCTCACAAACGGATCCTTAACAACGCAAGTGTGAAAGTAGCCTTAGAAGCCGATTGCCTCTTTTCCGGGTCCTTCCACTCATTATGAATGAAAGTCTTAATATTATTGTGAATGGTAAAAACACGTTTTTTCCTGTCCGCAAGCCCCATAAACATCTGGTCCTGGACCGAGAGAGGCTCTTTGGGTTTTTCCAAATTTATTGTAGCCTGTATCTTTAATGGAACAGAGCGGACATCCCGAAGTAATCTCCGAGACACTAGAACTTGTGTCAAAAGCAACTTCCCCTTCATCGAAGTCAGTAGCCTGCTCTTGTATAATCAAGTGAGAAGTGGAGGCTTTAGGAGGGACAGCAGAAAGTTTTGCATCAACTGCCAAACCGACTTCTTTAATTATGGTTCTTAAACTTTCTACCAGGGTAGGAGTTTCTTCAGAGACCACTTTATTAATACATCTTGGGCAAAGAGACTTTTTGGAAGAAGCCGAGAGACCCTTTTTGCATAAAGAACATTTCTTCCTCTGGGACGGTTGCCCTTTAATGCTCTCTCTCCCCTAGGAAGACACAAGCATAGAGAAAGTTGATAAAATAAAATATGAACCCTAAAGAGAGAGCCGCCACCAGGAATAAGGAACTAAACTCCATGTGCACTGAAGTGAGGATAAGTGAAATAAAATATTATCCTCAGGGAGGAGGCTTACCAGGCTGGAGGGCCTGGAGGTGTCAGTGGTCTTGCGGGTGGAATCGCTGTCCTCCTGTAAGGACATTCTCCCAGAAGGGAGTCACGATGTCTCCACTGGAGAAGGGATAAACGCATGGGTCCCGACATTCTCCCTTCTTAATCTTACTTCCTGGGTCTGTGTCATGATGTCATTACGCCGCACCGTTCTGGGACTGCGGGAGCGTTCCCTGGCCCATGGGAACGCCCCCAACTATTGCACCAACCGGATCCCTACCAGGAAACACCGACGAAAGCCCAGGGTAGCCAGCACACGCCGGCCTTACAATAAGAGGAGGTAAGAGCGATCCGCCTTGTTCCGCAACCCCTCCTCCCGCAGCAGCCCTCCGGATGAAACGGGGAAACAAACCAAAAGGCGCTGCTTTCCATGCTGATCCACACACCTGCCTTCAAAGGGACAGGAAACAACTGGAGAAGGCAAGAGGGAAAGGGCCTTTTATTGGCTGATCTCACAGTTGTTTCCTGTCCCTGAGAAGGCTGGGTACCCTCCAGATGGTGTCTTTGTGGAGGCATGTGAAAAAGGGCTTTTTTTTTTTAACTAGTAAAACACTTTTTTTTTTACTTTTTATTTTTGTCTCACTATGTCTCACTTTCTACTATGCATTACAACGCATTGTGTAATACATTGACAGTGTGCCTATTAGACCCAGCCTGGGGCAGGCTCAGGTGCCTGTGTAACTCATCAGGCTGCCTTACCAGCCATCAGACCCCTGAAGATGCAACACAGGGGTCCAATGGGGGTGAGAGAGAGCCCCTTCCCAACGCAAACCCCGTACATGCCGTGGTCAGTGTTGACAGCAGCATACAAGGGGTTAATATGGCGTTTTCACCAATACTGGGGGATACAGCATGGGCTATTACTGAAAGCTGGGACCACACCACCGATTGAGTAGGCGCAGCTCCTGTACATGTACGTTGTTGTCCCTTAAGTCACTGCCTGCATCACCTTACATGTACAATGCTGGTCATCTACAGGTTTAGGGCTTATCTAGGAATTTAGATTGATGACCTATCCTTTGGATAGATAAATATCAGATCAGTGGGGCTCCAACACCCGGGACCCCTGCCGAGTAAGTGTTAGTAGAGGCTGGCGCTTTGTGATACCGCAGCCTTTACCTAGTCTATGTGACATCACTAGAGATGAGCGAAGCGACTTCAGATGCTACCTGAACGTCATAATGTGGGAACCCGCCCACACTGACAAGAAGCGATCACGCCGCCCATCATTTAACCCCTCAAGTGCCATGATCACTCACAGTTGACGTGATCAGCATTGGAGGCAGAGGGAAGTGTCTAAAGCAATCCAGGCCTGCCATTTCCCTCTCCATACTGAGCTATGCACAAGACATAGCTCAGAATGGAGTTGTAAATTTCTAGTGATGGGTATGAGAAAAGATAATTACTTACCGGTAATTTGATTTTCCGTTTAGCCTTCACAAAGGCACTAAGCAGGAGGGAACCCCGCCTCCCAGGGACAGGAAACAACTTGGAGAGTTAATTATAAAAGGCCTCCTCACCTGATGAACTCCAGTAATTATCCAAGAACACCGATTATGATGCAAAAAAAAAAAAAAAAAAAAACACAAAAATGTATTATATTAACCTTACACAGGCAAGGAAAAGGCATATAATAAGTAACACTGCAAAACCAACAAGAATAAACTGCAGGGTGGGAAAAAACCCAGTGCCGTTGTGAAGGCTAAACGGAAAATCAAATTACCGGTAAGTAATTATCATCTTTTCCGTACGCCATCACAACGGCACTAAGCAGGAGGATTTACAAAGAAACCAGTTAGGGAGGGACTGCAGCAGATAAGACCTTACGACCGAAGGTCAGGTCCCTATTGGAAAGTACATCTAGCCTATAGTGCTTAAAGAACGTGTTAGGACTGGACCAGGTGGCTGCTTGGCAGATCTGGGCCAAAGAGGCAGAGGCTCCTTCCGCCCAGGAGGTGGAAATAGCACGTGTAGAGTGGGCTTTTAACTCCCGAGGAGGGGAGAGGCCCTTTTCTGAATAGGCACAGGAAATGGTAAGTCTAATCCAGCGGGCGATGGTAGTCTTAGAGGCTCCCTGGCCCTTGTTTGGCCCTGTAAACTGGACCAGCAGACGATCAGACTTCCGAAAGAAACTAGTGGCAGTAAGATAGGCAAGGACACATCTCCTGACATCCAGACGATGGAACCTATTTTCCTTCTCAGTATTAGCCTGTGGACAAAAAGTAGGCAGTGAGACCTCTTGTTGACAATGAAAACGAGAGACAACTTTAGGTAAAAAAGAGGGCTCGTGTCTAAGGATTATTCTGTCATCTAGGATGGAGATATAAGGAGGTTTACAAGAAAATGCCTGGATTTCCCCAATTCTCCTAGCCGTAGTTATAGCTATGAGGAAGGCTGTTTTAAGGGAAAGCATTTTTAGAGGTAACTCAGAGATTGGCTCAAAGGGGGGATCCATTAGAACGGATAACACTAAGTTCAAATCCCACGGAGGGACTAGGGACCTATGAGTGGGATTCAACCTAAGGGCCCCCTTAAAGAAGCGTCTAACCAGGCTCAGTTCTGACAATTTTTGATCAAGAAAAGCACTTAAAGCCGCCACCTGGACCTTAAGGGTACTAACCATTAAACCATCCTCCAGCCCCTTTTGCAAAAAGTCCAGAATGATGTTTATGTCTGGAGGGCCCGACGGATCCCAGGTGTCGCCTGCAAACCGGAGAAAGGCATTCCAGGATCTGAGGTAGATCTTTGATGTCACAGGTTTCCTGCTAGTAAGCAGAGTCCCAATCACCGCCTCAGAAAGACCCCTGGATCTTAAAGGGATTCTGTCACCTCGTTTAAGCCTATAGAGCTGAGGACATGGGCTGCTAGATGGCCACTAGCCCGTCCACAATATACTTTTCCTATTGCTGTGTGTGTCTTTGTTTAGTAAAAATAAACGATTTTATTCATATGCTAATTCTGGTTATAAGGAGCCCAAGGGGCAGTTACCAATCTTCCTGGATCCCAGCCGTGCCCACTGTGAAGGAGCCCAGCACCGCCCCGCATCCTCTCATCTCCTCCTTGCTCCCCCGACTTCACGCTTTCAGAGCGCCGTAATCTCGCGCATGCGCGAGTACGCCGCTTGTCAGTGCTGGTAAACTGTTCCTTCCCTGTGCTGGCATCAGCATCAGGGAACGAACTGCGCTCGCGCGAGATTACAGCGCTCTGAAAGCGTGAAGTCGGGGGAGCAAGTAGGAGATGAGAGGATACGGGGCGGTGCTGGGCTCCTTCACAGTGGGCACGGCTGGGATCCAGGAAGATTGGTAACCGCCCCTTGGGCTCCATATAACCAGAATTAGCATATGAATAAAATCGTTTTTTTTACTAAACAAAGACACACACAGCAATAGGAAAAGTATATTGTGGACGGGCTAGTGGCCATCTAGCAGCCCATGTCCTCAGCTCTATAGGCTTAAACGAGGTGACAGAATCCCTTTAAGACCTTGCGTTCAGTCTCCATGCTGTCAACTTCAGTGGGATCGGGTCCGGATGACATGCCAGACCCTGGTGTAGGAGGTCTGGAATCTGAGGTAATATCCAGAAATCTCCCCCCGACAGGTGTAGGAGTAGGGGGAACCAGGTCCTCTTGGGCCAAAATGGGGCCAAAAGAATCAGCTGACTCCTGTCTTCCAGTAGCTTTGTCAAGACCCTTGGGATCAGGGTGATGGGGGGGATAAGCATACAGAAGGCCCTCTGGCCAGGGCCCCGAGAACGCGTCGACCCTCTGCGGGTTGTCCCTGTGGGAAAGAGAAAAGAACCGGCTCAACTGTGCATTTGATCTTGAGGCAAATAAGTCCACTAAAGGAGTGCCCCACCTGAGGCAAATCTGAGAAAAAATATCCTCTTTTAAGGACCACTCTCCTGGCCTCAGAATATTTCTGCTTAGGAAATCTGCTAAGGAGTTTTCTTCGCCTTTCAAATGAACTGCAGTAAGGGAATTTAAGTTCCTTTGGGCCCAGGAGAATAAAGAAAAGGCTGTTCTGCACAAATACCTGCTCTTCGTACCGCCCTGCTTGTTCACGTAAGCCACCGTGGCTCTGTTGTCGGATAGGATCTTTACGTCCTTTCCCTTGACTAGAGGAAGGAAAGCTTTTAGGGCCAGGAAGACCGCTAGCAGCTCCTTGGTATTTGAGGCGAGGATAAGACGATCTGGGCTCCAGCTTCCCTGTTTTAACTGCCCCTCGCAATGGGCACCCCAGCCTGACCCGCTTGCGTCTGTTGTAATTATTACTTGATTCCTTGTTCTCCACTGAAGACCCTGATCCAGATTTTTTGCACAGAGCCACCAATGGAGCGACTCCTTCACCCGAGCGGGAATCTTCACTTTGTGGTCCAGGACAAATCTGCTCCTGTTCCATGAGGATAGTAGAAAATCCTGCAGGATTCGTGAGTGAAATTGCGCCCATCTGACTGCCGGGATGGTCGAGGTCATGAGACCCAGGATCTTCATGATGTCCCTGTAGGATGCACAGTTCTGATCCCTGAATCTTGAGATTTCTGATATCAGATTTTGAATCTTTGATACTGGAAGATAGGTTTTCATGCTCTGCGAATTTAGAAGAACTCCCAGAAAGATCTTCTGATTGGACGGTACTAAATCTGATTTTTCCAGATTTAGTAACCAGCCTAGGGACTGGAGAGAGGACTTGACTAGTTGAAAATTTTGAAGGAGCTTTTCTGACGAGTCCGCCACCAATAAGATGTCGTCCAGGTATAGAATGAAGATGATCCCTTGGTGGTGGAGAAACCCCGCGACCTCCGCCATCACCTTGGTAAAGACCTGGGGGGCCAAGGATAGGCCAAAGGGAAGAACTTGGAATTGCAGGTGTACAATCTGGCCATGAAAGAAGGCTGCAAATCGGAGGTACTTTTGATGATCCTTGTGAATAGGAATATGATAGTAGGCATCTGACAGATCTAGAGTTATCATGTGACACCCTTGAAACAGTAGATTTATGGTAGACTTCACTGTCTCCATCTTGAAGCGCTTGTACTTGAGATGCTTGTTGAGCTCTTTCAGATTTATGATAGCCCTGAACGAGCCGTTGGGCTTTTTTATCAGAAAAATGGGGGAATAGAATCCTCTGCCCCATTGTTCCTGAGGTACCGGGACTATGGCTTGTTTTTGAAGCAGGATCTGAATCTGATCTTCTAGAAGTTGTTGTTTTACTGCTTCCAGACATCTGTTTAGCATGAACCTTTCTGGTGGGAGAGAAGAGAATTCCAGAGAGTAACCTGTTAGAATTAAATTTAGGACCCACGGGAAATTTGAAATTCTTTCCCAAGCTGGAAAGAAGTTTTTTATCCTTCCTCCCACCGGACTGCTGGCGTCATTGTGAAGACTGTTTTGGACCGGGTTTGTCAGGGTTGAATAAGAACCCCCTGCCTCTTCCTCTAGAGGTTTGCCAGGAAGATGGATTTTCCTTCTTCTTTTGGTCTTGTCTACCCTTTCTTTGGCCACGAAAAAAACGCCTCTGTTGAAAGAATCTTGACTCCGAAGGGAAGCCTTTTTTCTTATCGGCGGCTTTCTCTAGGATGTCATCCAAGGTAGATCCAAACAATCTATCCCCTTCACAGGGAATACTACAGAGACGGTTTTTAGACGTATTATCCCCTGACCAAGACTTCAGCCATACCGACCTTCTTGCACAGTTAGAGAGTGCTGCAGATCTTGTGGATAGCTTGACTAAGTCCGCAGAGGCGTCTGATAAAAAGTTAGTGGCCTGTTTTAGGACTGGAAGAGACGCTACGATGTCTTCTCTTGGAGTACCCGAGACCAAGTGCTCTTCTAGCTTAGAAAGCGTCAATCCTGGGGGCTTTATCCCAGGAAGCTGAGTCCGCATCACTAAAGGGGTATTTTCTTTTAAATACCTTAGATGCCCCCGCTCTCTTCTCAGGGTCTCTCCATTCAGTAGTAATGATGTTTTTGATACTGCCATGTACTGGAAATACCCGTCTTTTCTTATCCCCTAGGCCCCTAAACATCTGGTCCTGAATGGACTGGGGTTCTTTTGACTCTTCCACATTCATTGTGGCTCGGATGGTTTTCAGTAAAGTGTCAGTGTCTTCAATGGAGCACAGGGGTTTGCCTGATTCATCCACCGAGGAGTCTGAGTCATAGGAGATTTCCCCTTCATCAAGATCGATATCCAAGTCCGGCTGAATATCTGGAATAGATCTGGACGAGGAGGGACCCTGAGGCAACAATGCTAGCTTTGTATCAATAGCAGAGTTAACTTCCTCTTTGATAATATTTTTCAAAGAATCCACCAGAGAGGGGGTCTCTTCTGATAACACCTTGTCAGTACATCTTTGACACAGAGGCTTTTTCAAGTGGCCCGGCAATACTTTTTTGCAAATGGCACACTTTTTTGATGAGGGTTCCCTGGACTTAGAGGCATCTCTGGTCTGAAAGACATAGAGAGGTCCGGAAATCACAGATGGTATGTGAAGAGAAAACACAGGGGAACCCAACACCTAAGAAGAAAGGAATACCCAAAGTGCAGCAACAAGCACCAATATACCGCAATGAGGAGGCTTACCGGGCTGGGGGCCTTCAGAGTGTCAGCAGTTTTCTCTGGGAGCGACATGGTGCCTAGGGAATGTAGCCAGGATCCAAGCAGCGTGGAACGCCATCTCCCCTGCTTCTGCCGGCTATTTGAACGTTACTTCCGGGTCACGTGACGTGCCGGGATGACGTCCGCGATCACGTGACCCGGGTCTCGCGATACTCAGGCCCGGAGTAACGCGCGCACGGCAGGACACACGGTGCCGATGTCGGACACCGATAGAAGCCCGGGGCAGCCCACCACCCGTAGGACTTACGCCTAGGAGAGGAGGGACAGGTATTCTTAGCCCCTGCATCCTCTCCCTGCAACAGCCCTCCTGGAACCCAGGGCAGAGGACAGGCTGAGCGACCAAATCCAGCAGGAGGGAACTCCTGCCGACTCTCCAACATCCCAGGGGGACAGGAAACAACTGGAGTTCATCAGGTGAGGAGGCCTTTTATAATTAACTCTCCAAGTTGTTTCCTGTCCCTGGGAGGCGGGGTTCCCTCCTGCTTAGTGCCGTTGTGATGGCGTACGGAAAATGCAGGTTACATAAAAAGTATCTGTATCTTTCAGATGCGTGGTTTGTGGACAGCAATACAGACACAGTAGAGTGCATGAGGCCTTACACCCCAGAGAGCTGTTCCACCTTCTGTCTCAAAAGGAGTTGTGTTTAAAAAACAACCCTTTTAAAGTGGCACATCTAGAATTCCTACATTTTTTCTGACATGCTCGATAACTGGGTTGGGCCTAGTGGATAGAATGGAGCTTCATTAGAAATGGTAGGCCTAAGATTTATTTAATTAATTATTTATTTATTTATTTATTTATTTATTTAAAGGGGTTATCCCACGAATAATGTAAAAAATGAAAATCAGACATCATATAGTACATGACAACTTCTTTTTAACAAAGCTAGAACCAGCCCTGTACCTCACATGGATCCAGAGATCTCCACATTCATTGCTCTGCTAGATTTATATCAGGTTGGCAGCTCAGGGGGAGGGTCTTTTCTGCCGCAGCTAAGGGGGCGTGTCTCAGCTCTCCCTATCACAGCTCAGGAGGCAGTTAAAAGTTGAAACTGAGCATGTGCGGCCTGCTCAGTGTATAGGTCAAAGAAATAAGAAATTAAGTGGTCCTATACAGATACATTTTATTGAATAACTCAGTATTTATACAAAATTTTTAATTACATGCAATTACAAAAGTATTCAGATCCAGGGGCTGGTTTGAAAACTGTAGAATATATTTCGTGGGACAACCCCTTTAACTCACTTATATAACACTGACACATTCCGTAGTGCTTTACAGACATATGCGCCAATTTGTGCAACTACTCTGGCGTAAAAATCTGTAAGCCAACGAATAGTTGGATGTTTCCATTATTGTCAAAAGGGGTGTGTCACTACACAGTCAGTAAAGCCAACAGGACCTCTTAGTTAACAGCTCCATGCAAGTCCATGCAGTTTTTAGTGCGTTTTCCAGCACATATCTGTGCCAAAAACCTTGCGCTGAAAATGCAGCTCTGAATTGAAGTGAGCACTCAATGGATTAAAAAAAAAAAAAAAAAAAGGCACATAAAAAACCCCCATCAAAAAACGTCAAAACCCACACAAAAAACGTGGATTCTGCATGGTCCTCAAAGCATGGGCACTGACCGTGTGCACTCTGCTGCAGATGGGGACCCACTAACTTGAATGGGTCGTCGATCTGCAAGATACGGCAAAAGAAAGGACATGCCCTATCTTTTGCGGTGCAAAAGCATAGACCCAAAAGCCCACAGAAGCTCTTCAGAGTGTTTCTGTGGGCTTCAGATCAGTGTCATATACAAAAGATAGGACATGTGCTGTCTTTTGCCATATCTTGCGGCATGAGCCCTAACTGTCCAGTGAGTGCTGCAGAACCTCCCAGCTATGCTGTACCATGTCTTTATCTTCACAGTATGAGCCAGCCTCCCCTATGCACACAGTGCAGTCCCCATCACCTACAAACAGGTACAGTACAGTATATACAGAGTAAAGGAGATAGGAAGAATGAGGGTACAATAAATGTTAATAAATTATAATTTTAAAAAATGTTCGGCGACAGTTGTTGGCAACTATCAGCGAATTTGCAGGGACTCTGAGGTCACACTACATTTTTTTCCACAAGAGTAAAAATACTCTCACCATTTTTGAGTAGTCCATTTACCCCAGGAGGAGTATGCAAGTTGCAGTAATACAAATACATGAGACGTAGGCCTACACTTGCTCACATCTGCATTGGAGGCTGTGTTTTGAGCCTCTGTTGCAGATTACGTCGAAATACCAGACAAAAAAGCCCTGTATGCAGCACTTTTTTGTCTGGTAAAAAGACAGATCCCGAATGGAAACTGAACAGACTTCATCATAATCAGCGGAGTCTGTTCAGCTTCCAGGCTACTGGAACAATGTATTGTGGACAGATAAGACCAAATTATTACTTCTTGGATTAAATGAGAAGCTTTACATTTGGAAAAAGAAAAATACTGCATTCCAGCATAAAAACCTCATACCATCTGTGAAACTCTGTGTTAGTAGTGTCATGGTTTGCTGCATCTGGTCCAGCATGCCATCGTTTATGGAAGAATGAATTCTGAATTATGCCAGCAAATACTAGAGTAAAACATCAGAATATCTGTCTGCGATCTGAATCTCAAGGGAATGTGGGTCATGCTGCAAGACAATGACCCTAAGGGCTCATGCCAAAGAACATACTTTTTTTCCAGTTTCCAAAATTACATTTACCGGTAATTGTATTTCCAGGAAGTCTCCATGATGGCACCATTGAGGCAAGCTCTGACTCCATCAGGGACAGGTAAAACACGTAGAGAGATTAAATTGCCACTCCCTACCCATCTCCTCGGTGGATTACTAGGAACTTTATCTGGAGAATTTTTTATTTTTTTTTTTGGCTGTGAATATTGACTCCATAACTATACTACAGGTATGTATAGATCTTCAAAAGATTGAAAGAAACTGAAAAACGGTGGATAGAGCCTGGAGCTCACATACTTCTGACAGAAGTAATACCCATTAAAAAGATAGTTTTCAAAGTTAAAAATGTTAACGAAATCTCATTAACAGGTTCAAAAGGGGGTTCTATCAGAGCTTTAAAGGGATTCTGTCACCACCATTTTGCATATTAAGTTATTTATACCACTGGATTTATCGCATCATAAGGATCCCCAAATGGTTATTGTTATAGGGCCCAGATGAAGATTTGTGGTGTAAAAATCCTTTTTTATCTACTGTCAATCACTTACATTAAGGGGCCCAAGGGGATTCAAATGAGCCGCGGCATGGCGCCCCATAGAGGTGAATGGGGCCGCATCTATTCTGCGGCGGGTGTACAGATAAAAAAAAAAAAAAAAAATCAATTTTTGTTTGCTTAGCATTCCCACAATTTTTTCAGGAAGGACTGGACCTTGGGCTAAAACCCAGTATAAGTTATCAGATACATTTTATTTCAAGGAAAAGTATAGGCATTTTCAATGGGCCCGCCCGGCGTGTGTTCTGAGCGCTGCGGAACACACGCTGGGCGGCCCCCGTGTATTTGCGGGTCCGCAATAATGCGGACCCGCAAATATACGTTCGTGTGAATGGACCCTAACTATTCTTAGTAGTGGATTTCCTACTATAGAGTAGAGTAATGTGTCGACTACATTTGAAGAGAAACCTGTATTTTCTAGGCTGACAGGTTCAACATCTAGGCTCTTAGATCAAAAATTGTTTAAATTTGGATGTGGAAATGGACCCTGCATTACCAGGGAATATGCGAAAGCTGTAGAGGAGGAGGTGCTCTTGGTTATGAGAGAGAACCATGCTCTTCCGGGCCAGAACGGGCAACAAGGATTACTTTGGCTCTGTATTTTGTGAAGAACTTTGAGCAAAGGGTAAGCATAAAATAGATCTGGTGTCCATCTGATGGAAAACGCATCCACTTATGTTGGGATATCCTCTGGATGGAGAGAGCAGAACCTCTAATTTTCTGTCCTTCCTTCTCTGACGAGGCTTACAGTGTTCATGCTTCAATTCTTATTTTGGCCACCAAATAGCAGGCCAAAAAAGGAAATGAGCAATTTCAAATGTAAATCTCATTTTAAAAATACCTAACAAAATAAAAAAAAAAAAAACATTTATAGGCTCATATATGAGCTTCACAATCATCCCAAAAATTAAAAAAAAAAAAAAAAAAAAAAAGTTAAATACAATACAGACCAAAAGTTTGGACACACTTTCTCATTCAAAGAGTTTTCTGTATTTTCCTGACTATAGTAGATTCACACTGAAGGCATGAAAACTATAAAGTAACACGTGGAATTATATACTTAACAAAAAAGTGTGAAACAGCTGTAAATATGTCTTATATTCTAGGTTCTTCAAAGTAGCCACCTTTTGCTTTGATTACTGCTTTGCATACTCTTGATGAGCTTCAAGAGGTAGTCACCTGAAATGGTTTTCACTTCACAGGTGTGCCCTGTCAGGTTTAATAAGTGGGATTTCTTGCCTTATAAATGGGGTTGGGAACGTGAGTTGTGTTGGGCAAAAGTCAGGTGGATACACAGCTGATAGTCCTACTGAATAGACTGTTAAAATTTGTATTATGGCAAGAAAAAAAACAGCTAAGTAAAGAAAAAAGAGTGGCCATCATTACTTTAAGAAATGAAGGTCAGTCAGTCCGAAAAATTGGGAAAACTTTGAAAGTGTCCCCAAGTGCAGTCGCAAAAACCATCAAGCGCTACAAAGAAACTGGCTCACATGAGGACCGCCCCAGGAAAGGAAGACCAAGAGTCACCTCTGCTGCGGAGGATAAGTTCATCCGAGTCACCAGCCTCAGAAATCGCAGGTTAACAGCAGCTCAGATTAGAGACCAGGTCAATGCCACACAGAGTTCTAGCAGCAGACACATCTCTACAACAACTGTTAAGAGGAGACTGTGTGCAGCAGGCCTTCATCGTAAAATAGCTGCTAGGAAACCACTGCTAAGGACAGGCAACAAGCAGAAGAGACTTGTTTGGGCTAAAGAACACAAGGAATGGACATTTGACCAGTGGAAATCTGTGCTTTGGTATGATGAGTCCAAATTTGAGATCTTTGGTTCCAACCACCGTGTCTTTGTGCGACGCAGAAAAGGTGAACGGATAGACTCTGCATGCCTGGTTCCCACCATGAAGCATGGAGGAGGACGTGTGATGGTGCTTTGCTGGTGACACTGTTGGGAATTTATTCAAAATTGAAGGCATACTGAACCAGCATGGCTACCACAGCATCTTGCAGTGGCATGCTATTCCAACCGGTTTGCGTTTAGTTGGGCCATCATTTATTTATCAACAGGACAATGACCCCAAACACACCTCCAGGCTGTGTAAGGGCTATTTGACCAAGAAGGAGAGCGATGGGGTGCTACGCCAGATGACCTGGCCTCCACAGTCACCAGACCTGAACCCAATCGAGATGGTTTGGGGTGAGCTGGACCGCAGAGTGAAGGCAAAAGGGCCAACAAGTGCTAAGCATCTCTGGCAACTCCTTCAAGACTGTTGGAATACCATCACGTACTCACATAGGCTGGTGCTTTTTCCTATATTGTGCAAGCACGACCACCACTGATGGATTGTAGGGTGGTCTATAACCATGGAAACAAGGAATATATATTGTGACGGAAAAATGAATCCAGACAGCAAAGGAAGCAATCTGGATAATAACAATACATTAGTAAGTGTCTTGTATTAACTTTCTCTACGTGATAAATGCCACTTACTGAAGTGAGACAACCCCTTTAAATGATATATAGTTATTTGTCAATACCCACTATACCATGAATGTATCAGAACACAGGTAAAAATTCTCTCTGGACGTCTTTATGAAGGAATGTGATGTGGAGATACTCTCTATGCAAGATAAGGGCATAAGCAATATGCAGACCACGCAGTAGTAGTGAACCTCTAGATATGGGGGGGATCTGGTAACTAGAAGGGGCACACGGTCTTGGACGAATCATACTGCACGTCCGCCACACATACTTGCTAGGCCTTCGCCAAGATAAGGCGTAACACACGTTCTCCTTCCCCCACCCTATAATTTGCCAATTGACTTTGCTTACATACATCGTAGACGCACATACAATCATCAAAAACAATCACTGGCTATTATACGGTGAAAAGAAAGTGAAAAATACCTACTGTCCAGACGGACAATGACGTCACTCTCGGTGGATCTTATACCACACAACGAATTCTTCTGCTTCGACCGAACCCGCTCTATCACGCCCAGCCCTGACGTCACTGCATAGCCTCGCCACCAATCACGCTTTCTAGACACAATAAGTGACTGTAGTAGCCAATGGGGGAGTGCGTTATTCAACGAGCGGAAGATTGGGTGGAGAATTAAGAGAGAGGATGGGGGTTGTGTCTAAACTCCATTCAAGGCGCGGACCTGGTTCTTACCAAGCGTCTGATACAGCCGATTCTACAGGATCTGTTTAAACTCTATGCCTGGTAAGGACACTCCTTACAAAGCATAGAGGCAGATCCCATGGTCAGGTGCGGAACTATGGTGGGATTTAGCTGATTCACAGTGAATTGGCTAAACCTTGTAAGGACCTGCTTAACCCTTTGTGGTATGGGATCAGTTACAATTTTACCTATTAAAGTGGAACAGATGAATGGTGGAAAATAAGGTTTTTATGTGTATTTAATTTTTAATTCTTATAACTGTTTAATATCACCATAAACTGTGAATTCGTATCATGGACACACCTCATCTGCCTAGTAATGCCCCTCATTAGTTCCACCCAGAATGAATAATCTTCCCATTAGGACCCCCAGCATTAATAGTGCCCCCAGTAATAGTAATGCCCCCATCAGGGAACCCCAGAATTAATGCACCCATTAGTCCCCCAGTAAGAATAATGCCCCCATTAATATCCCCCATCAAAAATAACCCCATCATTCCATCCCACTAAGAATAGAGCCCCCCAGGAAGAATAATGCCTCCATTATCACCAAAAAATATGAATCCGCCCCCATCATTAATAGTGTCCCCAGTAATAGTAATGCCCCCATTAGCACACACCCCCCCCCCCCCAGAATTAATAATGTCCCCATTAGTGCCCCCCAAGTAATACTAATACCCCTTGCCCCCATTAGTGCCTCCAATAAGAGTAATGGCCCCATTAGTGCCTCCTAGTAAAAATAATGCCCCCCAGGAAGAATAATACCTCCATTAGTGCCCCCAGGAAGAATAATGGCGCCATTTGTGTCCCCAGGAAGAATAATGCCACCCATTAGGCTCCCCTTAAAGGGGTATTCCCATCTCACAAATGTAGTTTGTATAGTTAGATATAGCCATACCAATATTATTACTAATAGAATGTATTTATATAATATGTACCATTTAGAAGATATACCTATTTGTATATCCATTGTCCCACACACATCAATCAGGCCATTGCCCCTAGTTGTGGCCATGTAGTAATGGTGGTCAGCTTGCTCTTGTTCAAACCTGCTCTGAGGTAACTGCTGTATTGTGAACACACATTGCATCAGCATGCGGAGACACATCTTAGGGTACTTTCACATCTGCGTGTTGGACGCTACCAGTCCAAAGCGCAATGGTCAGGATCCGTCCAAAACGCAGACTTTATAAACGGATCCTGCTCCATAGAGATGAATTGATCTTGGAACAGGATCCGTTTCTCTGCTTTTTGGAAACGCAGGCAAAAACGCTACAACCCTAAGATGTGTCTCCGCATGCCCACGCTATGTGCATTCACAATACAGCAGTTACCTCAGAGTGGGTTTGAACAAGAGCAAGCCGGCCACCACTACTACATGACCACGGTGGCCATAACTAGGGGCAACGGCCTGACTTATGTGTGTGGGACAATGGATATACAAATAGGCAAATCTTCAAAACGGTACATTTTATATAAATACATTCTATTAGTAATAATATTGGTATGGCTATATCTAACTATACAAACTACATTTGTGAGATGGGAATACCCCTTTAAGAATAATGCCTCCCAGGAAGAATAACGCCCCCTCCCCCCACCCCCCCCCCACCCCACCCCCACCCCACCCCCATTAGTTCCCCTTCTCTGCTTCTGCCAAAAAAAAAAAAAGTACTCACCTCCTCCATTTGCTCGCGCTGCTGACTCTAAGCTATGTCTTCAGGTCCTGTCCTGAGCTTCCAGTCAGCATAGTGAGCAAATGGAGGAGGTGAGTGCTTTTTTTTTTTTTTAGTTAACACAAGTGGGGGGTAGGTAAATACTGCACTAATGAGCACTCCGCAATGGAAGCACTCATTAGTAGCTGTCCCTGTAGGAAAATACCGGCAATGTTAAACATTACCGGCAGGGCCAGTGAGATACTGGCTGGGTGGCAACCTTGCATCCACCTAGGGTCGCCACATGGCCAAGCCGTTATTTTAGTGGCCCTGCCGGTGCCAATAATTTTTTTTCTACCGGCAATCATAATTGCTGGTATTTTCCTGTACAGACTGTTACTGATGAGTGCTTACACTGTGGAGCGCACCTTATTACAGCCTTTAACCCTCCCCCCATGTGTGTTAAAGGGGTTCTGTAGTTCTTTAAAACTGATGCTCTATCCTCTGGATAGATCATCAGCCTCTGATCGGCGGCGGTCCGACACCCGGGACCCCCGCCGATCAGCTGTTTGAGAAGGCAGCGGCGCTGAAGAAGCGCCGCGGCCTTCTCTGTGTTTACCGCAGGCCAGTGACGTCACAACTAGTAGCACTGGCCTGGGAGGGTCTAAGCTCCATTCAAGTGAACAGAGCTTAGCCCCGCCCAGGCCAGTGATACTAGTCGTGACGTCACTGGCCTGCGGTAAACACAGAGAAGGCCGCGGCGCTCCTGCAGCGCCGCTGCCTTCTCAAACAGCTGATCGGCGGGGGTCCCAGGTGTCGGACCGCCGCCGATCAGAGGCTGATGATCTATCCAGAGGCTAGATCATCAGTTTTAAAGAACTACAGAACCCCTTTAAGAAAAAAAAAAGAACTGATTTTGTAAGCCCATGATCCCCTCCTGATATTGTAGCTATGCCTACTCGCAGGATCAATTTTCTTAGGGACCTCCCTGCCTCTTTTGGAGGACTGTATTCCTTAAAGGGGTTGGCCACCCTAAGTATCAAAAATCCAAAGTTCCCCCAGACAATAGCCAACACTATGAAGTATTTCTCAGGTGACATGTACTGGCTGTATGTCATTTATCTAACCTGTTCACCATGACACACTTCCCTGGAGGAGCTCCCTCAGACAGGCTGTGTGGGAGGAGCAGCTGCAAAGTGAAAGTAACAATCCCAGCATGCACTGCAGCAAGCATGTCTAGAGGAGCAGTCACATGACTTCCCCACCCACCTGTGTTCCCATAGAGACAAGAGTCCCTTAGATAATATCAATAACCCAGTTATCAGTGAATAACTGTTGTACAGAAATAGCAATAGAAAGAACGCCCCAGTCCCAACAGTAAGGGAGGGGGGGGGGTGTTACCCTTTTCATAAATTTGCTGTGGGGCCCAGTCATTTCTAGTTGTGCCACTGGATGTAAGCCAAAAACAGAATGAGGGGGGGGAGTTATCATTTCCCTTGTTCCTAAAAAGTTGCAAACTATGGGACAGATTTATCAAAACTGGTGTAAAGGAAAACTGGATTGGTTGCTCTGGGCAACTAAGCCAGTTTTCCTTTATAGCTGTTTTAATAAATCTCCCTCTATGTGTTTGCAAATTTTTAACTGCGCTTTTTTTTTTTCTTTTTAAAGGGCATGACAATGGCAGAGACAGGGCGTGACCAGTAACCCCAACAAATTTATGTTCATTTTCACCAGTTTTCTGACTCAAATGAAGCCAGAAATCTATGGCAGCTCTGAGCTGTCATAGATTTCTGTTTAGGTGCAGCGGACTGCACAAATCGATCTACTGATATACAGAGGAGCCTCCTGTCTATCATCATACGACCTGCTCCCAGCTGACAGCCCATCAATCATCTATGAATATATGACTACCCTTCATCTGGGAAAAAACGGAAAATGAGTGTAGTCAAATAGCTATATATAACATACAGGGGGGTCACAAGTCACTATATATAAAGTACAGGGGGTCACACATCACTATATATAATGTACAGCGGGTCACACATCACTATATACAGTGTACAGGGGGTCACACATCACTATATACAGTGTACAGGGGGTCACACATCACTATATATAATGTATAGAAGTTCACACATCACTATATATAATGTACAGGAGGTCACACATCACTATATATAATGTACAGGTGGTCACACGGCACTATATATAATGTACAGGGGGGTCACACATCCCTATATATAATGTACAGGGGGTCACACATCATTATATATAATGTACAGGGGGGTCACACATCACTATATATAATGTACAGGGAGTCACACATCACTATATATAATGTACAGGGGGTCACATGGCACTATATATAATGTACAGGGGGACACACGCCACTATATATAATGTACAGGGGGTCACATGGCACTATATATAATGTATAGGGGGTCACACATCACTATATACAGTGTACAGGGGGTCACATATCACTATATATAATGTACAGGAGTTCACACACCACTATATATAATGTACAGGGGGTCACACAGCACTATATATATATATATATATATAATGTACATGGGGTCCCACGGCACTATATACAGTGTACAGGGGGTCACACATCACTATATATAATGTACAGGAGTTCACACACCACTATATATAATGTACAGGGGGTCACACAGCACTATATATATATAATGTACATGGGGTCCCACAGCACTATATACAGTGTACAGGGGGTCACACATCACTATATATAATGTACAGGGGGTCACACATCACTATATACAGTGTACAGCGGGTCACACATCATTATATATAATGTACAGGGGGGTCACATGTGTATATACAGTATAAAGGGGGTCACTGTACAGGGGTTCACAGATCTCTATGCAGCGGTGGGGGGGGGTCACACATCACTATATACAGTATAAAGTGTTAATCACATATCACTGTATTGGGGGCATCATATATCACTATATACAGTGTGTAGGAAGGAGAGGGCACATATTTACAGATGACATCAGTGACTGCCGCTGATATCGTGACCTCAGCCATACTGACAGCTCAGAAGGGGTTAAAGCTCCTGACCTGTTGGTCTGGCTGGAATAAACATGTCTGTGATAAGATCACATTGCAGAGTGGTCATAGACAGGACAGACACTAGGATTGCTCACACTTTGTTGTCCACAGCACCTTCCTGGCTCTGCTACATCACTGCAGTCAGTGAGGTCTTGCAAAGTTTCTTTATTTCAGCTTCTAACAAGTTTCTCTGCTAAGCCCCTTCAGCCCTGTATTGTCAGGACTGCAGTCATAGCAGAAGGAAACTTCTCTGACACAAGCAGGGTGCCTTTAGGACCCAGGAGCAGCACACTCCTTCTATGGACTAGTGCACATGCAGGCATGGACAAGGCAGGCAGCTATGAGAGCAGGACTGAGGGGGCATGGCTTCCAATAGCAAGGAAACCAGGCAGATCTGCTGTAGAAGATATATTAGGAAGTTTAATGTCTCCCTGCTTTCTTTAGAGTTTTAATAAGTGCTAACAAAGTGGCCAACCCCTTTAACAATGGTCCAGGCCTTGCAACGGTACCCCTTTTCTCTGATCCTTGAGCACAGACACAATAGAGTTACTATTGCCAAGAGAGTCCTGAGATAAAATCAACCACACCGCCTTCCTTAGCTCACCATAAATATTCACAAAAAGGTATCATTGTCCCACATAGCCTGCGATTGATCAGATATGTATAGCAGGGTTGCCAACCTTCCTTTCAAATTTTTCTGGACAACTAAACCAAAATTTATGGATGGCCCAAAATTTTTATGGACATAATAAACCACACCCCTTTTTTAGAGAACACGCCCCAGAATAAAGAGGATTGTTCAGTATTTGAAAATAAAATATGGCATATGGAAAATAAATCAACAATTTTCAGCTGTTACATCCCTGCCATTCTAGTCTGAGTGCTTTGTTTATATGGCTGCAGTGATGATGCTGGTATCATTGCTGCTGCCATGTAAACAAAGACTCACAGGCATGTAATGGGCAAGTGTACACATCTGTCACAATGTTGGTGATGTGCACACTGATGTGTAGGTGTATGGCATGTGACCGCTGTAGCCAGTTCTCAGCATTAGATCACTGATTGGCTACAGCAGTAACATACCATATACCGGCGAGTCCTTGCTAAAGAAATAGGAGACACATATTTGGATGGACATTACATTCACCATTACCAAACGTACAAGATGACACATCACCACATACCTCTTAAGTCCAGTGACGTCTCCCTGATGTAGATGTTCTCTTTTCTCATCTTCTCTATTTGGCCCACACCACCATGACGAGTTCTTTCAGCCACATCTTCTCTCTGCAGAGTTTGCCACAAAGACACCTTAGATTAACCACTTTTCTGTTATCCTGCTGCTACCTAAAATACTGTGCCCACTGTGCTCCCCAAATACTATACTGTAGATATAACAGTGCCATATAGGTAGGACCCCATATAGTTACAGTGCTCCCCAAAGTCCCACTGATACTAATAATTCTCCCCCAATAATAAGAGAGAATTATTCTCTCCCACTAATAGTGATACTGCTTCACGAGTAGCCCTTTTAGCAGTCGTGCCCTCCATATTGTACTAATAATAGTAACACCCCCAATAGTACCCCTGGTAGTAGTAATAATTCCCCATAATAGAAATAATTTTTCCCATAGTGCCTCCAGTAGTGCTACCAGAAATAATAAAGGAACCGCTGTAATGGTCCCAGTAATTATAATACCTCTTATAGTGCCCCCAGTAGCTTAAACGGTCCACTCTAGTGCCCCCAGGAGCTTAAATGGTTCCCTCTAGTGTCTCCAGTAGTTTAGGTAGCCTCCTATACTAATCCCAGTAGTTTAGATAGCTCCATGTAGATCAGATAATCCTTGTAGTGCCACGGTAGTTTAGACAGCCCCCTGTAGTACAGATAGCCCCCATAGTGCCTCCAGAAGTTAGATAGCCCACTTTACTTCAGATAGTGCCCTAAGTAGATTAGATAGCCCCATGTAGTGACCCAGTAGTTTAGATAGCCCCATTGAGTGCCCCCAGTAGTTTAGATAGTTCAGGCAATCCCCATAGTGCCCCCAGACATTAGATAGCCCCCTTTAGTACAGATAGCCCCCATATAGTGCCCCAGCAGTAAAATAAAAACAAAAATGATATACTTACCTGATTCCTATAACTCCATCCCTGCATGGATCCACAGTATTCACAGCAAATGTGCCATGAATACTGTAGTAGATTCACAGACAGGCTTTTTTTCTGCCGGACGCTACGGATGGCAGAAAAAAACACCCTGTTTTTATGGACTGTCCGTGAATCTACGGACGGTTGGCAACCCTGATGTATAGATCTATCCTGATAGCCTGTTTCACATAGTAATCCCATGGCTTTCCTGTGTCCTTCTTCCCTTTTAAATTTTGGTTCCCTTGAATACAAGTATACCTCCTGCTAGAGTATATGTCACCCAGGTTTATCTATTGCAGGGCTTATGCATCTGTATATGAGCAGTATGCGTGTGTTATCACTCGATTACATAATCCATGGCAGACACAGGGTTCTGTGTTCACGCCACATGCACCATCTCTCACAGCAGTCTCACACTCCCTTGAATCCTGTACTGTCTATCTCTTGCACTTGGCTGCTTGTGCCTCACTGGATCACAAATCAGACTCACAGGAACGCTATCCCAAGTAGTAGGCGGGGGTGGATACCTGTCACTTCTGCAAGGATCAACTTCTGAACTGATTTCAGTACACCCAGGGATCAGGAGCCGGAGGGAACATCTCGGACTTTATTCTGGGTCTATATATTGAAATAACAACAGAAGTGCTCCTTACATTGACTCTCCTTTCACACACATAGCTTAGTGTATCAACAGGGACAAACATGACAAAGGACAGAGGACAGATTAAGGCTACTTTCACACTAGCGGCAGCACGGATCTGGCGGGTAAAACAGCTCGACATAGTGAAATACCGCAAGTTCTTAATTCCTCCAAATTTTTAATTGTACTTACAAGATTCCAAATAAAACAGTAACATAAGAAATAGTCCTTTGATTTGCCCGACCCAGGTTTCGCCTGTGCTTCATCAGGGACATCTACATATCCGTCTAGAATCATTTCCTTTTATAATAGTATGGGCATTACCCCCACAGGTCTGCTTCCAGATTCATTTAGTTACATAATATTAGAGCAAATAAATTCATTAAAAGATTCTAAAATAACATATTATAAATAGAGATGAGCGAGTACTAAAATGCTCGGGTGCTCGTTATTCGAGTCAAACTTTTCCCGATGCTGGGGTGCTCGTTTCGAATAACGAACCCCATTGAAGTCAATGGGAGACTCGAGCATTTTTGCGGGGGACCAAAGCTCTGCACAGGGAAGTTTGCCTGAAAACCTGGAAACATCAGAAAATGATGGAAACACCACGGAAATGGACAGGAAACAGCAGGGGCAGCATGCATGGATGCCTCTGAGGCAGCCTAATCCCACCATTACCCCAAATTCTCAGGCAACAGCCTGGTGGTTACCCTCATGGCAATTGTGCTCACCCTGACCAAGAAAGGCGAGGCAAATACCCTTCATGTTAGGGAAGCACCAAAATAGGTGCAACCGCCTGCAGGTGACACCACTGCTCATGCTGGCACTGCAGCTGACATCAAGTTTAGTATCTGTTCTTATCAGTTGCTGTGGCTGTTGGTGGTAAAGTGGTGAGCATAGCTGCTTCCCAAGCAGTTGACCCCGGTTCCATTCCCGTCTATCGCAGGAGGCAATTAAAAAATCAGTACAATATCTAATATGTCCCCTTCCCGGGTAAATTGTTGGGAGAGAGGGCCTGTAGGTGGGGGGGAAGGAGGTTTTGCTGGAAGAGCCACAGGAGTGCCCCCTGGGCTAGCGTGTGTGGTGGTGACAACAGCCAGAATGGATTTGGGAAAACTGTTGCTTCAACCCGTATGGTATCGATTCTTCTCAGTTTAATACCGTATACGTCCCCTATCTTGGGACCCTATATTTAATGGATTTTTCGAACACGGAAAACGGAAAAAGAGCTTGCTCTGGCCAGGGGAGTGTCTTTCCCACTGCAGCTAAGGGGACGTGTCCATGCTCTGCCTATCACAGGTCAGGAGGCAATTAAAAGAAGAAAAACAAAAAACATCAGTACAATATCTAATACGTCCCCTATCCAGGTAAATAGTATGGAGAGAGGGCCTGTAGGTGGGGGGAAGGAGGTTTCGCTGGAAGAGCCAGAGGAGTGCCCCCTGGGCTAGCGTGTGTGGTGGTGACAACAGCCAGAATGGATTTAGCAAAACTGTTGCATCAACCGGTATGGTATCGATTCTTCTCAGTTTAATACCGTATACGTCCCCTATCTTGGGACCCTATATTTCATGGATTTTTCGACCACGGAAAACGAGCTTGCTCTGGCCAGGGGAGTATCTTTCCCACTGCAGCTAAGGGGACGTGTCCATGCTCTGCCTATCACAGGTCAGGAGGCAATTAAAAGAAGAAAAACAAAAAACATCAGTACAATATCTAATACGTCCCCTATCCGGGTAAATTGTTTGGAGAGAGGGCCTGTAGGTGGTGGGAAGGAGGTTTCGCTGGAAGAGCCAGAGGAGTGCTCCCTGGGCTAGCGTGTGTGGTGGTGACAACAGCCGGATGGAGTTAGAATGACGACACAGGACCCCAACTTAAAAATTTAGCATCAACCGGTACAGTCGTAAATTATGAGATTGATCAAGTGTGGCATGACTTTTTAGAGGGAGATTGCATGTGGTCACGTACTCCCTGGAACCCTGTAGTCACCCCTTCTCTGAGGTGCTAGCCCAGAACATTCTCTGCCCCAATTCGCAGGACCTTTTGCAGTCTCCGTGTGCTGACAGTGGGGATTTACCAGTGTTGTCTGAGGAGGAGGTGGTGGACAATGGCGAGACACAGGTGTCGGGGGGTGAGGTAGTTGTATGGGAAGCAAGTTACAGTGGGGACTCCTTGGGGGGGGACTTTCTCATGATGGGACAGATTCAACTTGGGTGGATCAGGCACAGGAACAGATGAATTTTTTGGGGGGGTTTATTTAACTTTTATTTAGCAAAAATAACCACAGAGATATTTATTCGTTATCTTCTCTGCGCAGTCTGGTGTTGGGGTTCGTCACTTTGATGGCGAGCTGTGCCGCTCTCTCCACAATGGTCTGTAGGTTCTTAGATGGAGACTTTGTCGGCGATTTCAGTACAGAAGGACTTGTTGCTCATCAACAGAACCTCGACCTCCTTGACATTGTGGACAAGGAATTTGCGGGTGGACCAGGAATTTGCGGAACCCTGTGGGCAGCATGTGTTTGGTCTTCTACTTGCTACCGTATCCAATGTTGGGCAATATAGATAAGCAAGTAATATTATTTTTCACACCTATCCCAAAAATAAAAATGTATGCAGTTTGCGCAAATAAAACTGGAAACTGGAATTGGAGAGAGGGCCTGTAGGTGGACCTCCGGAAAAATTGTTTGGAGAGAGGGCCTGTAGGTGGAACTCCGGAAAAATTGTTTGGAGAGAGGGCCTGTAGGTGGACCTCCGGAAAAATTGTTTGAAGAGAGGGCCTGTAGGGGGACTTCCGGAAACATTTTTTGGAGAGAGGGCCTGTAGGTGGACCTCTGGAAAAACTGTTTGAATAGAGGGCCTATAGGGGGCCCTCCTGAAAAATTGTTTGAAGAGAGGGCCTGTAGGTGGACCTCTGGAAAAATTGTTTGAATAGAGGGCCTGTAGGGGGCCCTCCTGAAAAATTGTGCTAAAAGAGTGCCAGTTGGACCTCTAAAAAATGGCGTTTTTTGGGTCAGCGTTAGGCAAAGACGATATGGAGGAGGAGTAGGAGGAGGAGTAGAAAGAGGAATCGGATACATAAGTAATGTTAATCTTTAGCTGCTTTCCCCCGGAGATTTGAATTCCGGTGAAATCCATGCTTTGTTCATTTTAATAAGCGTCAGTCTGTCAGCGCTGTCAGTTGACAGGCATGTACGCTTATCGGTGATGACGCCACCAGCTGCACTGAATACCCGCTCTGACAGCACGCTAGCGGCAGGGCAGGCCAGCACCTCCAAGGCGTACAGCGCCAGTTCAGGCCACGTGTCCAGCTTTGAAACCCAGTAGTTGTATGGAGCAGAGTGATCGCTACGGACGTTGGTATGGTCAGCTAGGTACTCCCTCACCATCTTTCTGTACAGCTCCCCCCTACTCTGCCTAGACTGGGACAGGTGACAGTGTCTTGCTGGGGTGACATAAAAGTGGCAAAGGCCTTGGAGAGCGTTCCGCTGCCAGTGCTGGACAAGCTGCCTGCTCGCCTCCTCTCCCCCGCTACTTGGCCCACAGAACCATGCCCTCTGCCGCTAGCGGCGTCAGATGGGAAGAATTGTTTCAGCTTGTGCACCAGGGCCTGTTGATATCTATTCACTCTCATACTCCTTTCCAGGGATGAGAGTGGAAAGGTTCTGCTTGTACCATGGGTCCAGGAGAGTGAACACCCAGTAATCGGTGTTTGAAAAAATTCTTCTAACGCGAGGGTCACGGGATAGGCAGCCTAACATGAAGTCTGCCATGTGCGCCAGAGTCCCAACACGCAAGAATTCCCTCTCCTCACTGGCCTGACTCTCCATTTCCTCCTCCTCCTCCTCCTCCAAGTCCTCCTCTTCAGCCCATACTCGCTCAAGAGTTAAGGACTGAGCACTGGTACCCTCTACTGTCTCGCCGACATTCTCCTCCTCTTCCTCCTCATTCTCATCCCCCTCCTCCGATACGCGCTGAGAAACAGACCGGAGGGTGCTCTGGCCATCAAGCGACGTATCTTCCTCCACCGTCTCTTGTGACAAGCGCAAAGCGTCCGACTTGATGCTGAGCAGTGAGTTTTTCAACAGGCAAAACAGCGGGATGGTGAGGCTGATAATGGCGGCATCGCCGCTGACCATCTGTGTTGACTCCTCAAAGTTGCTCAACACCTGGCAGATATCAGACATCCAAGTCCACTCCTCATTGTAGACTTGAGGAATCTGAGAGACCTGACTACCAGTTCTGGTGGAAGATGACATCTGGCAGTCTACAATCCCTCTGCGCTGCTGGTAAACTCTGGATAACATGTTTAATGTGGAATTCCATCTCGTGGGCACGTCGCACAACAGTCGGTGAGCGGGCAGTTGTAGGCAGCGCTGCGCTGCCCTGAGAGTGGCAGCATCTGTGGTCGACTTGCGGAAATGCGCACAGATGCGGCGCACCTTGGTGAGCAAATCAGACAGATTGGGGTATGTCTTGAGGAACCGCTGAACTATTAGATTGAACGCGTGGGCCAGGCATGGCACATGTGTCAGTCTGCCGAGTTGCAGAGCCGCCACCAGGTTACGCCCGTTGTCACACACAACCATGCCTTGCTTGAGGTTCAGCGGTGCCAGCCACACATCGGTCTGCGCCGTGATGCCCTGTAACAGCTCTTGGGCGGTGTGCCTTTTGTCACCTAAGCTCAGCAGTTTGAGCACCGCCTGCTGGCGCTTACCCACGGCACTGCTGCTGCGCCTAGAGCTACCGACTGAAGGCGCCGTGCCCACGGATGGTAATTCGGTGGAGGAGGGGGTCAGAGGAGGAGGAGGCATAGTACATCTGAGAGACCGTGACCGAGGTAGGCCCCGCAATCCTCGGTGTGGGCAGTACATGAGCGGCCCCAGGGTCATTCTCGGTCCCAGCCTCCACAAAGTTAACCCAATGTGCCGTCAGTGAGATATAGTGTCCCTGCCCGGCAGCACTTGTCCACGTGTCCGTGGTTAGGTGGACCTTCTCAGAAACAGCGTTGGTCAGGGCACGGATGATGTTTCTGTGACACGTGCTGGCGTAGGGCTGGGACGGCACATCGGGAAAAATAGTGAAGGCTGGGGACGGAATACCGAGGGGCAGCCACCGCCATGAGATTTCGAAAGGCCTCGGTCTCTACCAGCCTATAGGGCAGCATCTCCAGGCTAAGCAATTTGGAGATGTGGACGTTGAGGGCTTGGGCATGTGGGTGGGTGGAACTGTATTTCCCTCTTGCGCTCCAGCGTCTGCTGTAAAGACAGCTGAACGCTGCGCTGGGACACGTTGGTGGACACTGTGGAGGATCGTGGAGGCGAAGGTGTGGTTTTCCGGCGGGAGGCGCTCGTGCCGGGGTCCTGGGCAGGGGGTTGACTAGCAGAGGCAGCGAGTGACGCAGGGGGTTGAATAGCAGAGGCAGCGAGTGACACAGGGGAAGGAGCAGTGGTGTGACCCGCAGAAGGTGGTGAACAGCCTTGGTTCCATTGAGTGGGGTGTTTAGCACTCATATGCCTGCGCATGCTGGTGGTGGTTAGGCTAGTAGTGGTGGCACCCCTGCTGATCCTGGTGTGGCACAGGTTGCACACCACAGTCCGTCGGTCATCCTCACTTTCTTTAAAGAACCTGCCAGACTTGCGAACATCTAGGCCTCGCCACGGGAGCTTCACTACGTGAAACAGTTGCTGCTGATGCACCAGCTCTGGCCCTGCTTCTCCCTCTGGCCACACCACTGCCTCTTACAACCTGTTCTGGTGCAGCACTCGCCTCCGCCTCAGAAGCACTGTCTTCACTCGGCATATCAACCCAGCTTGGGTCAGTCACCTCGTCATCCTCCGATTCCTCAGTCTGCTCACCCCTCGGAATTCCTCCCCTAACAACAACTTCACCAGGGGGAGACACCTCTTTACAAACTTCTTCCACTAAGTCAACATTGTCATCATCATCATCACCCACAGACTACAACAGTTGGAAAATTTGGGCATCGGGAACGAGGTCAGCAGCAACCTGAGAAGTGGTTTGTGACTCTGGGAAGGGTCCAGAAAACAGTTCCTGAGAGTATGCCGAATCGCATTCCAAATTTTCCTGGGAGGGGGCAGACTGGGGGGGGAAGGAGGTTGAGGTGGAGGAGCCATAGGAGTGCTCCCTTGGGTAACGTGGGTGGACTGCGTGGAAGACTGACTGGTGGACAAATTACTTGAAGCATTGTCCGCAATCCACGACATCAGCTGTTCGCACTGTTGTGGTTTCAACAGTCCTCTACCACGTGTCCCTGTAAGTTGAGACATGAAGCTAGGGAGTGTAGCTCTGCGGCGTTCCACAGCTCCCTCATCAGCAGGTACTGTCTCACCCTGCCCAGGACCACGGGTCTGCCCCCTGCAGTAATTGAATGCCCATGCCCACGCCCTCGTCCCTTATCCCTGGGGTTCAACTATTTTGTATATAAGTGTATGATATAAAAAAAAAAAAATTAAACGGGCCTGGTGTACTGAAACCCACAAACTTGTTCAGTCTGGTAGAATTAAGTGACGTACAGAAAGTGTCACCTGGACAGATTATACGGATTGGAGCGAGTGTGGCTGAACTGTGACACACAGAAAGGTTACATGGCAGCTGAGTAAAATGGATTTGTAGTCACTGAGCTAAAACTAATTTGTTTTTAAATTTTGTTTTTTTGGGAACGTGACGTGCAGGAACTATCGTAGAACTGACTGACACCCTGTTAACGGTGGCTATTTAGACTGCGACCCAGACAAATGTCGCACAGAGAGTTTTCTGGATCAAGCTGTAGATGTTATTGGTAGCAAATGACTTGGTTGTATTCTGTGACGTACAGAAAGTGTCACCTGGACAGTATATATGGATTGGAGTGAGTGTGCTGAACTGTGACACACAGAATGGTTCCACACTGCTGTGTGCAATGGATTTGTATCACTGAGATAGAACAATAAAAAAAAAAAAAACAGGGTTAGATATGGCGATAGCTGCACTACTAGTGCCAGCCAGCCAAGCCAGGAGACAAAAAAAAAATTCTTCTAGCACTTAGAAGGGCTGTTGGGTTCTTTGTGGGTGATTCCTGCCTAACAGAGAACTAAATGAAGGCCCTAACACTGTCCCTGAAAGGCAGCAGCTCTATCCCTAACGACATCCAGACGGCATCTGAGCCGAGCACCGTGGCCAGTCACTAGTATATTCCAGGGTCACCTGATCAGGCCAGCCAACCCCTGCTATCGACATGTAAGGGCCCACGTGATGCTGGGTGTACCGCAGAGTCTCCTGGCTTGCGATTGCTGTGTTTATAGGCGCCTAAAAGCACGATGCGGAAGTTTGCCATTTCCTCGAGTATGGCGAGATACTCGTCCAAGCAGCGAGCACTTACGAGTACCCTAATACTCGAACGAGCACCAAGCTCGGACGAGTATGCTCGCTCATCTCTAATTATAAAACCTAGATCCTTCCATTTCATCTCATTTTACAAAAACATTACATAAAATCCATAATTTTCTCTTAAATACCACCCCATTTATTTTGTTATTCACAAAGTGTGGTTCC
>ONZH01018172.1:0-38218 GCA_900303285.1 Rhinella marina
TCAAAGGAGAAATTTTACTGGGGTCAAATTGACCCCTTCGCTGTTCTAGGTATGTTACAGGAAAAGTCATGAAAAAAATAACTATTTTGTAGATTGCAATACATATTGTAAAGAGAACAAAAAAATAAATAAAAGTCAAAGAATTTGGAGGAAATTAGTAAAAACTGAATAAATTATTGACGAAAAAATAAAGGCAAGGGGTCATTTTGACTCCTTCCGCAGTTCTAGTGTTAAACTTTGGATCACTTGTTAGGGGTTCATACACCTCTCTGTCGTTCATCTGTCTAGAAATCTCAGAGATGTAATCTGTGGTATCTTGTAGTACTATGGCTCCCCCTTTATCAGCCATTTTGACAGTGATGTACTTCCTTCCTTTTAGGTTCTTCAGTGCCAATCTCTCTTCCTTGGTTAGATTTTCCTTGAGGGGTGTACCAGAACAGTGGGTCTGTTTCAAATCATGAATTTTATTCGAGACTATATTAATATACGTCTCAACAGCATGGTCCGAATTGGGAGGGAGGAATGTACTCCTCTTTTTGAGGCCACATCCCTTTAAAGTCACATCAGGAGGTTTGGGGATATTAGATGCCCTATCTGCCATAGGACTTTCTATGTTTTCCTTAAAGAAGGCATTCAATCTAAGAGTCCTAAATAATTTCTGCAGTTCAATCTCAAGAGAGAATCAGTCAGTCTTAATACTAGGACAAAATGACATACCTTTGTTCAGAAGGCTGGTCTCTGCTGGTGTGAGGACATGTGATGAGATATTCACTACTAAGTCTTGTTCTTCTGTCTCTTTGGATACCTTCTGAATGGGGGTTTCCTGGTCTCTGGAGTTTGTCCAGGTCTTCCTCTTATGTTTCCGTCCACCTCTTCTCCAGGGACGTTGTCTGTTCGCTGTTGGCTTTGTCCTAAAAAAGGCACCGAGTCCGAGGAGTCGGAGTTCGCCATAGTAGTGCCCATCCTTCTCCCTCTTGCTCTCCTGGGTCGTCTTCCTCTTGGTTATTGTTGTTGTTTGGATTGTTGCCATCTGTAGATACTTCCCCGTTGGTAGTCTTCCATGTCCCGATACCATTTCTGCCTCTTGGTTTCCTCTGTATCAGCACAATGTTTATCCAAATAAGGCTGAACCCGTTCCTTTAGTGATAGAAGTTCAGCAGGTGCTGCTGCAGTGGTAATCTGTATCTCAATGTTCAAGATTTCCCTGGAGACATGCACCCTCAAATACCTGTGGCGTGCTGCCCTACCTACTCGTTTTCCTTTATTAATTTTGTGTCACAGGTCGTACAAAACTTTTACTCCATTTATGTAATTTTTCACTGCAAAATCACAGCTCTGAAATAGTTTCGCATCTTCAGGACTTCCAGAATGAGTCGGTGACTTCAGTCCAACCGACTCAACATACCGCAGCCAGCTAATCTTCCTGGCTCCTCTGGTCCCCCTGCACCTTATGTATTTGTTGGCGACGAGGGTTTTGCACTTTGTCTCCAAACCTCATGCGTCCATTCCCCAGACAAAGTTTGGATGACAAAAGGCGCACTTTTAATTTTCGGTTAAGCAGGGCCAGAAGGTATGTTGAGTGTGCTTTTGGAATTCTTTCCAGCAAATGGCGGCTTTTCCTTTCTGCCATCCAGCTGGCACCTAAAAATGTCAATGGGGTAATAAAGGCGTGTATAGTGCTACATAACTATATACGCACTTATGAGTCCACCCCTGAGGAAACAGCTGAAACACCTGAACAAGGAGAAGCGTCTCAGCTTGGGAGAGCTGGATCAGCTGGCCTCAGGGTGCTGGAATTATTTTCCGATTATTTTATGTCCCCTACAGATTCAGTTCCTTTCCAGCAGCAGTACTCAAGTCGTGGAGCTATATAATTTTTTTTTTTAGGACTCATCTTGCTGGATTTTTTTTAGCTAGTGTTTTTGAATTTTTTTAGATAGGGACTCGCAATACAATGAGGACCCTTGAAGTGGGTTGCGAGCTTACATATTTTGCATGCCTCTGATTTCTTCAAAATGTGTGTAAAATATAAACTAATACCTCATTTTTCAAAACATATAGTAACCTTGTGTGTCCATAATGTTTGTAATAAAAAGAAAACACCATTGTTATGTTTAACTTTTTAAAATTTTTATGAATATAATAAAATCAAAAATTACCAAACTCTGGTCTGAAAATGTAACATAATTAAGGTTTGAAAAATAAATTAACATTATAAGTTATAGAACCGACCTGGTGTGGCTGGATGACCCTCAGTATGGGAGGGCTGGTAAGTTGCCGGAGCTTAGTGGCCAAAATGTTGGGTCATAGCAGGCTGAGCTGCAGATGATGGGGGGGGGGGAACATAGCCAGACTCCATATATTGTGGCCCATATTGTGCTGGTGGGGCTAAAGTGGGGCGAGGAGGCTGGTATTGTGGAGGGTGCGGTGGAATTTGGCTTTGAAGCCTAGGTGGGGGCCCAAAAATGTTCCTATGTAGCCTCCAGTTTTCCAGCGCACAAAAGACCTCAGTTGGGTCGTTTGGTGGAGTGGCTGCCTCTAAAACAATGCTAATAGCACCTTGTGTGCGCAAATATTGGTCATTGGGCACTCGCCTTAAAGGAGGGCCCAGACTTTAGCCATATATCTCAAAATGATCCTCCTGGCGGGCTCTGTGGAGGTAATCCAGCACCCGAGTATTGGCCTCCACTTCAGCTGGCGGCAAAGGCCTTTTTCTATGTGCCGCCAGCTGAAGTGGATGGGCAGACTCAACTGCAGGAGGTATGGGGGGCCTGGAGTAAGTCGATGGTCCAGCTTCGTGTTCTTCTTCTGTTGTCTGGGAAGGGGGATTGTCCTCCTCAGCCGCAGAAGAATGTTGTGGTCCAGCTGGATCACTTTCCTCCTCCAGTTCTGCAAAAGATAAACCATGATAAAATCCTGAAACAAAATTCCACAATAGATTTGGTTCTCACAAACATTTAAACAGACATTACAAAGTATATATGCTTCGAAATATACTTAAGGCCGCAAGTCCATGATATTACAAAGGAACATAAGTTGCTCTCTATACATGTAGGGCCGCTTCTTTATAGGCCTCGAACCACTATGGCCGTGCTGGAGCATCTCCTTGCGAAACTAGTCGTGACAGCTCTGGGTATTCCCATCTCACAAATGTACTTTGTATAGTTAGATATAGCCATACCAGTATTATTACTAATAGAATGTATTTATATAAAATGTACCGTTTAGAAGATTTCCCTATTTGTATATCCATTGTCCCACACACATCAGTCAGGCCGTTGCCCCTGGTTACGGCCACCGTGGCCATGTAGTAGTGGTGGCCGGCTTGCTCCTGTTCAAACCCACTCTGAGGTAACTGCTGTATTGTGAACGCACATTGCATGAGCATGTGGAGACACATCTTAGGGTACTTTCACATCTGCATTTTGGACGCTACCAGTCCAAAACGCAATGGTCAGGATCCGTCCAAAACACAGACTTTATAAACAGATCCTGCTCCATAGAGATGAATTGATCTTGGAACAGGATCCGTTTCTCTGCGTTTTGGAAGCGCAGACAAAAATGCTACAACCCTAAGATGTGTCTCCGCATGCTCATATAATGTGTGTTCACAATACAGCAGTTACCTCAGAGAGGGTATGAACAAGAGCAAGCTGACTACCACTACTACATGGCCACGGTGGTCGTAACCAGGGGCAAAGGCCTTACTGATGTGTGTGGGACAATGGATATACAAATAGGAAAATCTTCTAAACGGTACATTTTATATAAATACATTCTATTAGTAATAATACTGGTATGGCTATATCTAACTATACAAACTACATTTATGAGATGGGAGTACCCCTTTAAATACTATATCCCATATACAAAACTAGCTAATGTCGTCTCTAGATAAGCACATGTCAAACAATGTCGGCTCTAGATAAGCACATGTCAAACAATGTCGGCTCTAGATAAGCACATGTCAAACAATGTCGTCTCTAGATAAGCACATGTCAAACAATGTCGGCTCTAGGAAAGCACATGTCAAACAATGTTGTGGTTTAACATGTGCAATGTAAGTAATGGAGGACTATGTTAAACATGTGCTATAGATAGATATATGGACAGTGCACTTACCCAAGCTCGGGCGTTTTTGCTCTGGGGTCTAAAGCCAAACGTGGGCGAAAACTTCCTGGGTCACCTCCAGCCAGGCTGCATCCTTTTTTGTACCGGTCATGGTACTCGCCTGAGCGGGTGTCCCAAAGGCAGGGACGCTCCTGGACCAGGATGATCATTCTCTCCACATCCATAGGTTTACTGGCTTGTCTAGGCATCCTGGATATGGCTTTGCACACTTCTAAGCAGGGAAATTCAAGTTCCTCCAAGGCAGCACGAGACAGGCACAGGAAAAAAAAAATTTCCTGTGGAATCCAACTTCAGGAGTTGCTTAGTAACATGCGTTAAAAACGCAACGCAATGCATTGCATCCGGATGCAATGCGTTATTCACGCATCCCCATTCATTTCTTTGGAGCCAGTTTTGCGTGAAAAACGCAGAATATAGAACATGCTGCGATTTTCACGCAACGGCGAACTGATGCGTGAAAAAATTTGCCCATGTGAAAAGACCCACTGAAATGAATGGGTCAGGATTCAGTGCGGGTGCAATGCGCTTGCATCACTCATTGCACCTGCGCAGAAATCTCGCCCTTGTGAAAGAGGCTTTAAGTGGAGATGTTTGCACTAAGTATTGTACAAGAATTCAAAGCAGGAAAAGTTAACCCTTCCACTGCAATAAAGGACATCAAATAGATATATCTACTTTAAATATGCTATATTTAATATGCTTGCTTATGGTCCTCTCTATTAAACTGTATTCACAACAGGGATTATCAGACCTAATTCCCCGTATAGGTGTGATTCCTGAGTTGGGACCAGAATCTGTTGGGCAATTAAGGTGCCGATTAGAGATGAGCGAACATGCTCGTCCGAGCTTGGTGCTCGTTCAAGCATTAGGGTACTCGTAAGTGCTCGATGCTCGGACGAGTATCTCGCCATGCTCGAGGAAATGGCAACTTCCGCATCGTGCTTTTTTGGCGCCTAAAAACACAGCCAATGACAAGCCAGGAGACTCTACAGTACACCCAGCATCACGTGGGGCCCTTACATGTCGATAGAAGGGGTTGGCTGGCCTGATCAGGTGACCCTGGAATATACTACCGACTGGCCACGGCGCTCGGCTCAGATGCCGTCTGGATGTCGTTAGGGATAGAGCTGCTGCCTTTCAGGGACAGTGTTAGGGCCTGCATTTAGTTGTCTGTTAGGCAGGGATCACCCACAAAGAACCCAACAGCCCTTCTAAGGGCTAGAAGACATTTTATTTATTTATTTTTTGTCACTTGGCTGGCTGGCACTAGTAGTGCAGCTATCGCCATATCTAACCCTGTTTTTTTTTTTTGTTCTATCTCAGTGATACAAATCCATTTTACTCAGCTTTGTGTAACCTTTCTGTGTGTCACAGTTCAGCACATTCGCTCCCATCCGTATATACTGTCCAGGTGACACTTTCTGTACGTCACACAATACAACCAAGTCATTTGCTACCAATATCATCTACCGCTTGATCCAGAAAATTCTCTGTGTGACATTTGTCTGGGTCACAGACTAAATAGCCACCGTTAAGAGGGTGTCAGTCAGTTCTACCATATTTCCTGCACGTCACGTTCCCAAAAAAACAAATATATAAAAAAAAATTATTATTTCAGTTGTTTTAGCTCAGTGATACAAATCCATTTTACTCAGCTTGTACTTTGTGTGTCACAGTTCAGCACATTCGCTCCCATCCGTATATACTGTCCAAGGTGACACTTTCTGTACGTCACACAATACAACCAAGTCATTTGCTACCGAATATCATCTACCGCTTGATCCAGAAAACTCTCTGTGCGACATTTCTCTGGGTCGCAGACTAAATAGCCACCGTTAACAGGGTGTCAGTCAGTCCTACCATAGTTCCTGCACGTTACGTTCCCAAAAAAACAAAATTGTAAAAAAAATATAAAAAACAAATATAAAAAAAAATATATTTTTTCAGTTGTTTTAGCTCAGTGATACAAATCCATTTTACTCAGCTTTGTGTAACCTTTCTGTGTGTCACAGTTCAGCACATTCGCTCCCATCCGTATATACTGTCCAGGTGACACTTTCTGTACGTCACAAAATACAACCAAGTCATTTGCTACCAATATCATCTACCGCTTGATCCAGAAAACTCTCTGTGCGACATTTCTCTGGGTCGCAGACTAAATAGCCACCGTTAACAGGGTGTCAGTCAGTCCTACCATAGTTCCTGCACGTTACGTTCCCAAAAAAAAAAATTGCAAAAAAAATATAAAAAAACAAATATAAAAAAAATATATTTTTTCAGTTGTTTTAGCTCAGTGATACAAATCCATTTTACTCAGCTTTGTGTAACCTTTCTGTGTGTCACAGTTCAGCACATTCGCTCCCATCCGTATATACTGTCCAGGTGACACTTTCTGTACGTCACACAATACAACCAAGTCATTTGCTACCGATATCATCTACCGCTTGATCCAGAAAACTCTCTGTGCGACATTTCTCTGGGTCGCAGACTAAATAGCCACCGTTAACAGGGTGTCAGTCAGTCCTACCATAGTTCCTGCAAGTTACGTTCCCAAAAAAACAAAATTGTAAAAAAAATATAAAAAAACAAATATAAAAGGTGACACTTTCTGTACGTCACTTAATTCTACCAGACTGAACAAGTTTGTGGGTTTCAGTACACCAGGCCCGTTTAATTTTTTTTTTATATCATACACTTATATACAAACAATGTTGAACCCCAGGGCTAAGGGTCGAGGACGAGGGCGTGGGCGTGGGCATTCAATTACTGCAGGGGGCAGAGGCCGTGGTCCTGGGCAGGGTGAGACAGTACCTGCTGATGAGGGAGCTGTGGAACGCCGCAGAGTTACACTCCCTAGCTTCATGTCTCAACTTACAGGGACACGTGGTAGAGGACTGTTGAAACCACAACAGTGCGAACAGCTGATCTCGTGGATTGCGGACAATGCTTCAAGTAATTTGTCCACCAGTCAGTCTTCCACGCAGTCCACCCACGTTACCCAAGGGAGCACTCCTCTGGCTCCTCCACCTCAACCTCCTTCCCCCCAGTCTGCCCCCTCCCAGGAAAATTTGGAATGTGATCCGGCATACTCTCAGGAACTGTTTTCTGGACCCTTCCCAGAGTCACAAACCACTTCTCAGGTTGCTGCTGACCTCGTTCCCGATGCCCAAGTTTTCCAACTGTCGCAGTCTGTGGGTGATGATGATGACAATGTTGAGTTAGTGGAAGAAGTTTGTAAAGAGGTGTCAGACGATGAGGAGACACGGTTGTCAGACAGTGGTGAAGTTGTTGTTAGGGGAGGAATTCCGAGGGGGGAGCAGACTGAGGAATCGGAGGATGACGAGGTGACTGACCCAAGCTGGGTTGATATGCCGAGTGAAGACAGTGCTTCTGAGGCGGAGGCGAGTGCTGCACCAGAACAGGTTGTAAGAGGCAGTGGTGTGGCCAGAGGGAGAAGCAGGGCCAGAGCTGGTGCATCAGCAGCAACTGTTTCACGTAGTGAAGCTCCCGTGGCGAGGCCTAGATGTTCGCAAGTCTGGAGGTTCTTTAAAGAAAGTGAGGATGACCGACGGACTGTGGTGTGCAACCTGTGCCACACCAGGATCAGCAGGGGTGCCACCACTACTAGCCTAACCACCACCAGCATGCGCAGGCATATGAGTGCTAAACACCCCACTCAATGGAACCAAGGCCGTTCACCACCTCCTGCGGGTCACACCACTGCTCCTTCCCCTGTGTCACTCGCTGCCTCTGCTAGTCAACCCCCTGCGTCACTCGCTGCCTCTGCTAGTCAACCCCCTGCCCAGGACCCCGGCACGAGCGCCTCCCGCCGGAAAACCACACCTTCGCCTCAACGATCCTCCACAGTGTCCACCAATGTGTCCCAGCGCAGCGTTCAGCTGTCTTTACAGCAGACGCTGGAGCGCAAGAGGAAATACAGTTCCACCCACCCACATGCCCAAGCCCTCAACGTCCACATCTCCAAATTGCTTAGCCTGGAGATGCTGCCCTATAGGCTGGTAGAGACCGAGGCCTTTCGCAATCTCATGGCGGTGGCTGCCCCTCGGTATTCCGTCCCCAGCCGCCACTATTTTTCCCGATGTGCCGTCCCAGCCCTACACCAGCACGTGTCGGAGAACATCATCCGTGCCCTGACCAACGCTGTTTCTGAGAAGGTCCACCTAACCACGGACACGTGGACAAGTGCTGCCGGGCAGGGACACTATATCTCACTGACGGCACATTGGGTTAACTTGGTGGAGGCTGGGACCGAGAATGACCCTGGGGCCGCTCATGTACTGCCCACACCGAGGATTGCGGGGCCTACCTCGGTCACGGTCTCTCAGACGTACTATGCCTCCTCCTCCTCCTCCGACCCCTCCTCCTCCACCGAATTACCATCCGTGGGCACGGCGCCTTCAGTCGGTAGCTCTAGGCGCAGCAGCAGTGCCGTGGGTAAGCGCCAGCAGGCGGTGCTCAAACTGCTGAGCTTAGGTGACAAAAGGCACACCGCCCAAGAGCTGTTACAGGGCATCACGGCGCAGACCGATGTGTGGCTGGCACCGCTGAACCTCAAGCCAGGCATGGTTGTGTGTGACAACGGGCGTAACCTGGTGGCGGCTCTGCAACTCGGCAGACTGACACATGTGCCATGCCTGGCCCACGTGTTCAATCTAATAGTTCAGCGGTTCCTCAAGACATACCCCAATCTGTCTGATTTGCTCACCAAGGTGCGCCGCATCTGTGCGCATTTCCGCAAGTCGAGCACAGATGCTGCCACTCTCAGGGCAGCACAGCGCCGCCTACAACTGCCCGCTCACCGACTGTTGTGCGACGTGCCCACGAGATGGAATTCCACATTAAACATGTTATCCAGAGTTTACCAGCAGCGCAGAGCTATTGTAGACTGCCAGATGTCATCTTCCACCAGAACTGGTAGTCAGGTCTCTCAGATTCCTCAAGTCTACAATGAGGAGTGGACGTGGATGTCTGATATCTGCCAGGTGTTGAGCAACTTTGAGGAGTCAACACAGATGGTCAGCGGCGATGCCGCCATTATCAGCCTCACCATCCCGCTGCTTTGCCTGTTGAAAAACTCACTGCTCAGCATCAAGTCGGATGCTTTGCGCTTGTCACAAGAGACGGTGGAGGAAGATACGTCGCTTGATAGCCAGAGCACCCTCCGGTCTGTTTCTCAGCGCCTATCGGAGGAGGGGGATGAGGATGAGGAGGAAGAGGAGGAGAATGTCGGCGAGACAGTAGAGGGTACCAGTGCTCAGTCCTTAACTCTTGAGCGTGTATGGGCTGAAGAGGAGGACTTGGAGGAGGAGGAGGAGGAGGAGGAAATGGAGAGTCAGGTCAGTGAGGAGAGGGAATTCTTGCGTGTTGGGACTCTGGCGCACATGGCAGACTTCATGTTAGGCTGCCTATCCCGTGACCCTCGCGTTAGAAGAATTTTTTCCAACACCGATTACTGGGTGTTCACTCTCCTGGACCCACGGTACAAGCAGAACCTTTCCACTCTCATCCCTGCAGAGGAAAGGAGTATGAGAGTGAATAGGTATCAACAGGCCCTGGTGCACAAGCTGAAACAATTCTTCCCATCTGACGCCGCTAGCGGCAGAGGGCATGGTTCTGTGGGCCAAGTAGCGGGGGAGAGGAGGCGAGCAGGCAGCTTGTCCAGCACTGGCAGGGGAACGCTCTCCAAGGCCTTTGCCAGTTTTATGTCACCCCAGCAAGACACTGTCACCTGTCCCCAGTCTAGGCAGAGTAGGGGGGAGCTGTACAGAAAGATGGTGAGGGAGTACCTAGCTGACCATACCAACGTCCGTAGCGATCACTCTGCTCCATACAACTACTGGGTTTCAAAGCTGGACACGTGGCCTGAACTGGCGCTGTACGCCTTGGAGGTGCTGGCCTGCCCTGCCGCTAGCGTGCTGTCAGAGCGGGTATTCAGTGCAGCTGGTGGCGTCATCACCGATAAGCGTACACGCCTGTCAACTGACAGCGCTGACAGGCTGACGCTTATTAAAATGAACAAAGCCTGGATTTCACCGGAATTCAAATCTCCTCCGGGGGAAAGCAGCTAAAGATTTAAATAACTTATGTATCCGATTCCTCTTCTGTACTCCTCTTCTCTACTCCTCCTCCTCCTCCTCCATATCGTCTTTGCCTAACGCTGACCCAAAAAACGCCATTTTTTAGAGGTTCAACTGGCACTCTTTTAGCACAGTTTTTCAGGAGGGCCCCGTACAGGCCCTCTCTTCAAACAATTTTTCAGGAGGGCCCCCTACAGGCCCTCTATTCAAACAATTTTTCAAGATTTCCACCTACAGGCCCTCTATTCAAACAATTTTTCCAGAGGTCCACCTACAGGCCCTCTCTTCAAACAATTTTTCAGGAGGGCCCCCTACAGGCCCTCTCTTCAAACAATTTTTCAGGAGGGCCCCCTACAGGCCCTCTATTCAAACAGTTTTTCCAGAGGTCCACCTACAGGCCCTCTCTTCAAACAATTTTTCAGGAAGGCCCCCTATAGGCCCTCTATTCAAACAATTTTTCCAGAGGTCCACCTACAGGCCCTCTCTTCAAACAATTTTTCAGGAGGGCCCCCTACAGGCCCTCTATTCAAACAATTTTTCCAGAGGTCCACCTATAGGCCCTCTGTCCAAACAATTTTAACGGAGGTCACCTACAGGCCCTCTCTCTCTCCAAACAATTGTTCCGGAGGTCCACCTAAAGGCCCTCTCTTCAAACAATTTTTTCAGGAGGGCCCCCTACAGGCCCTCTATTCAAACAATTTTTCCAGAGGTCCACCTATAGGCCCTCTGTCCAAACAATTTTAACGGAGGTCCACCTACAGGCCCTCTCTCTCTCCAAACAATTGTTCCGGAGGTCCACCTACAGGCCCTCTCTCCAAACAATTTTTCCGGAGGTCCACCTATAGGCCCTCTCTCCAAACAATTGACGTCTTTTTCCTATCTTTCTCTCTCTCCAAACTATTATTCCGGATAGCTGCCATATACGGTATTAAACTGAGAAGAATACAGAGAACACATGCTACACTTGATCAAGTTCATAATTTACGACTGTACCGGTTGATGCAACAGTTTTCAAAAATCCATTCTGGCTGTTGTCACCACCACACACGCTCGCCCAGGGGGCACTCCTCTGGCTCTTCCAGCGAAACCTCCTTGCCCCAGCCTGCCCCCCCCACCTACAGGCCCACTCTACAAACAATTTAGCCAGATAGGGGACGTATCAGAAGTTGCACTCATGTTTGTTTTTGTTCTTCTTTTATCTGCCTCCTGACCTGTGATAGGCAGAGCATGGACACGTCCCCTTAGCTGCAGTGGGAAAAACACTCCCCTGGCCAGAGCAAGCTCTTTTTCCGTTTTCCCGTGTTCGAAAATCCATTAAATATAGGGTCCCAAGATAGGGGACGTATACGGTATTAAACTGAGAAGAATCGATACTGCACCGGCTGATGCTAGAGCATTTCCAAATGCATTCCGGCTGTTGTCACCACCACACACGCTAGCCCAGGGGGCACTCCTCTGGCTCTTCCAGCGAAACCTCCTTGCCCCAGCCTGCCCCCCCACCTACAGGCCCACTCTAACAAACAATTTGCCGGATAGGGGACGTATCAGAAGTTGCACTCATGTTTGTTTTTGTTCTTCTTTTATCTGCCTCCTGACCTGTGATAGGCAGAGCATGGACACGTCCCCTTAGCTGCAGTGGGAAAAACACTCCCCTGGCCAGAGCAAGCTCTTTTTCCGTTTTCCGTGTTCGAAAAATCCATTAAATATAGGGTCCCAAGATAGGGGACGTATACGGTATTAAACTGAGAAGAATCGATACTGCACCGGCTGATACTAGAGCATTTCCAAATGCATTCCGGCTGTTGTCACCACCACACACGCTAGCCCAGGGGGCACTCCTCTGGCTCTTCCAGCGAAACCTCCTTGCCCCAGCCTGCCCCCCCCACCTACAGGCCCACTCTACAAACAATTTAGCCGGATAGGGGACGTATCAGAAGTTGCACTCATGTTTGTTTTTGTTCTTCTTTTATCTGCCTCCTGACCTGTGATAGGCAGAGCATGGACACGTCCCCTTAGCTGCAGTGGGAAAAACACTCCCCTGGCCAGAGCAAGCTCTTTTTCCGTTTTCCGTGTTCGAAAAATCCATTAAATATAGGGTCCCAAGATAGGGGACGTATACGGTATTAAACTGAGAAGAATCGATACCATACGGGTTAAAGCAACAGTTTTCCCAAATCCAGTCCAGCTGTTGTCATCAACACACACGCTAGCCCAGGGGGCACTCCTCTGGCTCTTCCAGCGAAACCTCCTTCCCCCCCACCTACATGCCCTCTCTCCAAACAATTTTCCCAGGTAGGGGGACATATTAGATATTGTACTGATTTTGAATTGCCTCCTGCGATAGATGGGAATCGAACCCGCATCAACTGCTTGGGAAGTAGCTATGCTCACCACTATACCACCAGCAGGCACAGCAATTGATAAGAACAGATACTAAACTTGATTTTAGCTGCAGTGCCAGCATGAGTAGTGGTGTCACCTGCAGGCGGTGATGGACCTTCGTTGCACCTAGTTGGGTGCTTCCCTAACATGTGATGGGCATGTGCCTCGCCTTTCTTGGTCTGGGTGAGCACAATTGCCATGAGGGTAACCACCAGGCTGTTGCCTGAGAATTTGGGGTAATGGTGGGATTAGGCAGCCTCAGAGGCATCCATGCATGCTGCCCCTGCTGTTTCCTGTCCATTTCCGTGGTGTTTCCATCATTTTCTGATGTTTCCAGGTTTTCACCCAGCCTTCCCTAGGCAGAGCCTTGGTCCCCCGCAAAAATGCTCGAGTCTCCCATTGACTTCAATGGGGTTCGTTATTCGAAACGAGCACCCGAGCATCGGGAAAAGTTCGACTCGAATAACGAGCACCCGAGCATTTTAGTGCTTGCTCATCTCTAGTGCCGATACAACTTCAATAGCCGTTGCCTAAATGCTGTCTCGGCAGACAGCTATGTCTCCTAATACCTTCATACACATACCTGCTCAGCTCACTGAGCCTATATCTGTTTTCAACTGGGAGATCAGCAGTAGGTGAAGAACCACTGTGTCAATCAACAGATTTTTAGGGGATTAATTAGTGGTGAGCGAATCGAGTTTCAGATCCAAGATCCAAAGTCGATTAGTTCAAAAGCTTTGTTTTAATGCTGTACAGAGACCTGTCTCAGTGCAGCATTAAAATGTATGTGCTTCGGTGAGGCAAAATTCATTACAGGGGTTCTCCGGAAATTAAGAAAATGAAAATACGCAAATATTACTTTATTATAAATATATTCCCAGATACCTTACATTAGTTATATTGGCTCGTTTTGTCTAGGAAGCAATGATTAGGAAAAACAAAATGGCCGCCGTCCTGTTAGTATACCCAAAACCTGTCCTAGTCACACAGCAGGACAAGTTACTTCACAGCACTGAGCTAAAGAGCTGCCTAATCCTCCTCTCTGCTTTACTTGTAAGGAATTATGATCCTGAATACAGTTTAATATGATATTTAGCTGAATCTTTGTTTGGAGTTGATCAGGAGACATGAAGTACAGGAAGGATGGACAGGACAGACTGTGGTAATGGAGACTGTATACAAGTGTTGCTGATCATTATCCACATCTGCTCATGAACTCCATTCCTACAGAGGTTCAGCTAAAGATCTTATCACTTGTATTCAGGATCATAATCCCTGACAAGCAGAGCAGAGAGGAAGATGAGGTAGCTCTTTACCTCAGTGTTATGAAGTAATTTGTCCTGCTGTGTGATTAGGACAGGTTCTGTTTGTACTAATAGGACGGCAGCCATTTTGCTTCTCCTAATCATTGCTCCCAAGACAAAACGAGCAATTATAACTAATTAAAGGTATTTGGGAATATATTTATAATGAAGTAATTTTTAAGTATTTTCTTAATTCCCGGAGAACCCCATTAAGTCCGAAGTCACGCAAGACTTTGGTGAATAACATCGGGCTTCAATTCTACAACTTTAAAAACATTTTTAAAAAGGAGTCCTGTCAGCTTTGGTACCAAGTACCAGTCAGTACTGAAGCCGACTTTGGATCTATGTTTTAAAATGGGTTGAAAGTTTAAAAATCGATGGCTAAAGTTATTCACCAAAGTCTCGCAAGACCTCCATGATAACTTACTTTGCCTTGCTGGAGCCCATATGTTTTAATGCTGTACGGAGACAGGTCTCCATACACCATTAAAATTAAGTTTTTCAATTAATCAACTTCGGATCTTAAGCTTGATTCATTCATCCCTAGTTTTAATTATCCTCATGGATATTTGTTTCAGTTTTTTCACTAAATTTCTTAAAGGGGTTATCCTCAGGATAGGTCATCAGTATCAGATCTGAGGATGTTTGACACTTGGGACTCCTGCGGATCAGTTGTTAGAAGAGACCTTGAGTGCTGCAGCCATTTTCTAGGCCAGTGACATCACTGTACATCAGTCACATGGCCTAGTTGGAGCTCAGCCCTTTTCAAGTCAAGTACCAAGCACTGCCATTATACGATGTTCAGTGCTATGCTTGTAAAGCTGTCAGGAGCCTACATTGGTCACCAGAGCTTCGGTGAGCGCAGTGGCTCCCTGAAACAGCTAATCAGAGGACTTGGACCCCCGCTGATATGATAATGATGACCTATCCTGAGGATGTCATAATTATCTTTTCCAGGAAAACCCCTTTAACCCCTGTCAATATTTCAATTAAAAACAAATAATTAATGTTAGATGTACATAGCGATCTGAGGCTGCTGTGTATTACTTCTGATGGAGCCCCTGTCTGTGGCAGGGCTCCATAGGAACATAGTGAAATTCTCATAGACTCTCATAGACTTCAGTGCTAATGCACAACCTGATAATTGCTAATAGAAAGTGAAAAACTAATAGAAAGCAAAAAAAAAAAAAAGCTTTAAAGAATATAAAAAATAATGAAATTAAAATCACCTCCCTTTCCCCAAAATTAAAATAGAAATACATAAACAATTAAAACAAAAACATCATGAGCATCACACATTGTACACTGCCCTGTGACCCATATAGCACTGACAGCAGTTTTGATGGGTCAAAACTGCAGACATGTTTACTTTATTTAAATATTTAGTGTAAAATATAGAAGATTTACCAGTAAATGGAATTAAGCTATCTATCTATCTATCTATCAATCTATCGTTGTAAAAATAAAGAACCATTTTTTAGAATGTCAATTCATAACTGCACTATCCTTTATCTTTACTGTTTTGTACCTTCAAAGAGCTTCTGACTAGTATTGTCATAACCCTAGGGTCAAAATAATGCAAGAGAACAGCATGTTGACACCACAGAACAGCATGGCAGATTTCTGACAGTTAAGGTTACGGAATTCAGTTTTATTTGTCTGTGAACCCATGGCATCTCACTAACAACATTCAGTACTGGCTGCTACTTCAGACTTTTATAACATCTTGTAGTCTGCCAGCTTTGTTATAGCTAATTCATTATTAAGATGGTTGTCTCACAAGTCACATAACTCATTACTCCACTTTGATGTGAGGTTGCCAGCAGATCTAGTCTATACTGTAACCAGTTCTATGATACGAAATGTATGCTCTAAAATACACTGTAAATATAATATGCAGGAGCTGAACTGCTTGTCTGTCCTAAGAATAGTGATAAATAATTTACCAAAACTAAGGCGTCTAACGTTTTAAGTGAGCCACATTATAACATCCTTTCTGATGTCTGCAGTTTGATGAGTCTGAACTCTGCTCATTGAAAGGCTAAGTCATTTAAAGGATTTAACATTTTGAAAAATTTGTTAGACTAAAGTAGTAATAAAAATCTCCCTCATGTAGTTAGCTAGGGTTTAATTTCATGTTATCGCAACCTGATCTTAATGTTAATGTCCTTTCTAATTTAATTTAATGTTATCAAAATGTGATCATCCACACTTATTGCAATGCCCTGGACTCTCTCACACATAGCAGAAAATTGCATTGTATGATTAATTGCCTTCATTGTAATTTTCGGAAAAAGCTAATTATACGTTTTATCACCGGCTGCATCAAAATCTTTGTTAATCAACAGTGAGGAAGTTATATTACTGGCGTCTCTCTTACAGCATAATGGTTCCCGTTGCTATTTAATAACTATATTGAGATGTATCTTAAAGCTGAAGGGTATGCACAGATATCTACTGTAAATGTATCAGATATAATAAATGATTACTTTTTTTTATAATTAAGTATATTAAAGACAGTGTACAATGATGAAACTTATCCAGGTTGGTGGGGGGACTTTGTTCTATGAGTTTCGAAACTATGGTCTAGCTAAATTTTAGAGAGCAATATAGGATGGAGCAAAGTACAACCACTGCATCTATTAATGCACATAATCACAACATATTACCATATAACCATTATACACAGTATATTGAAATTAGGGAGGTTTACAACTTTTTTTTTTCTTTTTTTTTTTACATGGGAACACACAGTTTTAATGGTCAAAATAAAAAAAAGTTACAATGACATTTAAGTATGGTCGAAGATTTTAAAAAAATGTCCAAGGCTAAATCTGTAATTTAGATTTTAATTTACCTCAGCACCCACCTGTGTCCACTCATATTAAATCCCAGAAACACCTCTACCATAAAAACAGGCCTAAAATGCTGCCCATACACAGCACAGAGGATCTATATACTACCATATACAACCCCCATTATACCATAATACACAATGAATGAACTACTCCATTCCATCACTATACAGGATCCTTCCATTCCTCCTGCACAAAATCACACAAAATTATGCTCCTCTTTCCCTGAGCACCCAAAGTAGTTTTTCCTCTTCCTTCCATTACAAAACATAAAGCTGTACCAGCTACACTCCAGCCTAGATATCTGCAAGGTACTGTTGTATCTTCTTCAAGATGAGGATAAAGTTCTGCTTACTCCTTCTGCTTGTATTTCCTTCATATTCATGTTTCTTGTGAGAAATTCAGACAACTATTATTTTTTACAAATAAATTGGAAAAGCAGAATACATCATAAGGATTGTAAGTATTATCTACAGAACAGAATACTGAATGTCTTGTCATTTTTATGGAATGTTCAAGAATATATGGATAGTTGGAAACCCCAAGCAGAGAGTATATAGAGGATGATATCAGGAAGCCTACCCTCTCTTCACATATGACAGTGCAGCCAGAGAGCCCTTCCCCTCACCCTTGTGGGTGGTGCGGTCAGAACTTCCCTTTGCTAACTGGTGGAGCACTTGTTACTGACCTGAGCTGACAGACTTTCTACCAATTATTCTCCTCAGTAGCTGATTGGAGAATGTCATTTCAATGTCAGGGGAGTCCCTGAGTGGTTGCATGACACAGCTTCCCTGTCTCTTTTACTGTTAGTCACTCGACATAGATCCCATAGTTGCCTAATCTGCCTCTATGGTATGTATGACTAACATGAAGTACAAACACAGTCACAGAAAACAAGTGGTCTAAAATGGTAGAAAATGCTCAAAACCCCCGAATGCTGTTGCGCATTTATAACCGGGGGAGCAAATCCTGCACATGTGGTCCGCTGCTGAACGTAATCCCCAGCAAAAATGCATACAATGGAGGATGCCTGCAGCGGACCACATGTACCACAACAACATCTACACAGGAAAACCAAACCAGGTTGATTGTGCCCTGATTTGACTAATGGGCAGCATTTAGGTGCACCTTTGCAGCCTGGGTCACATGACGTCAGGGTTAAGAGGGACTCACAGCCTCCACCCCCCTCCCATCATATGTGTGATTTCACGCTGGAGGTAACTGGGAGCTGGTTGCTGTGTGTCGGACTTCATGCCCCTATCTGCAATTACCTATACCATAGTAGGGTGAGCGTTAGGTCCCTTGCCACTTGAGATACCTTGACGGGGTGCTTGGGCTCCGGTATGTTCTTGATATAAGAATATATTGGCGAAAGTCTCATTTTAACACCAGTGTGAGGGTTTAGCCATTGTCAATTGCATTTACCGTTGTAGTGCACCGTTTTCTGTGAATTTAAGATGAAGTACATAAGAAGTACCAATCTTAAGGATAGGTCACACTGAATGAGAAGGTCACTAATTACACTTGGATCTTGGCATCAACTATGCCTCTTAAAGTGCTTTCCATTTTCAGTTTAGATTTTAGTTTGTGACAGTTTTCATTGGTCACATTATGCCACACTTTGCCATGCTAAACAAGTGTCCTGGGATGATTGTCACATTGGTGAACTGTGCCCACCAGCATCTCCCTCCTAACAGGCACAGCTGCTGAAATGCTCACCGGATCACCCCCTCCCCCCACACACTCCAGTGTTTCAGATGTCTCTGCTTGCTGGTCTGTCTACTCCTTTTGTCAGGCAGAGCCACTATAGTCACATTGCTCCATCCATTCCACCATGGATACAGTATGCTTCTATCACTGCAGTGCCTCTGTCTGTAAGGTTAGAACACTCCCCCAAGTTCTTAAAGGGCCAGCACTGAAATCTAATCGACCCAGCCCATGGCTGGCCTTCCTAGGGTATTTGAGGCAATTTACCCTGTGTGAGGGTGACTGAGCAATAGGTTGCCTAGCTTTGCTGGTTCCCTGTAAAGGTGTGCCATTCTTCTATTTGCCTGTTTACCTATGGGTACCTGACTATTGGATTTGACTCTCTGCTGCCTACTTGACCTCAGCTTGACTCTTATATTGACCCCATGATGCCTGCCCCAACCTTTGTCCTGATTATTTGACTGAGATTTCTCTGCCTACCCTGACCTCGACCCATCCTCAGACTAAGGTTTTTGCCTGATCCCTTGGCACCTCGCGCTAGTGTCTCTCGACTCCCATGGGTTTGCTGTAACTGAACAGAGAATACTTCAAGAGGCACAGATGCAGCACAGTTAGCAGTCATAAAGCTAGATGTAATAACTCACCAAGTGTGATTGCTAACTCTGCTGCCTTTATATAGACTTGCTTAAGATGTATGTAGCATCCTGGTGGCTTTCCTGTAGTGGAAGGCCAGATAATGGCCTTAGAAAGAGTACCAAACCTAAACTGCTTGGTTAATTCAGTGGCTCCACATCGGCTTCAATAACAGTAATAGACCACAAACTATGGACATTGCTAGATAGGGACTGGGAGAGTCTGGTTAATATTGGTGCTATTATTATTGCTATTACTGTGGATATGACCCTTTTGCTATCATTTCAACACGAGCCTTAAAGTCTTTTCCTCACTCTAGAATGGTCTCTGCAGTGAACTGCTTTACAAACCCTCCCCTTTGAGTGACAGATGTAGTAGTTCCCTGGTTGGAGCTACAGTCACTAAGACCAGACAGCGCTTCACAGTGAAGGATCACCTTGGGGCACTTGTATGAGAAGTGGAAAATAGAATAAAAGTTCCTATTCACAGTTATGCACCAAGTAAAGGCCCCTACCTAGCACTCTCAGCAGCATTAACCAGCAAAACTGTCTTTTCATGACATGACAAATGATTGAAGACATCAGTGATACGAGTATCTAATGCTTATTTCTATCAGCACAATATCACAGTCATTATAGAGGAAATTCCATCCCATTAGCAACTGCTCTCACAAGAGCAATGCCTTGTGTAACTTTAAATATCATTACAAGCGTCATTTACATTTACAGATTGTGCTGCATATTTTTACAGCATAGTTTGGTCTTTTATAGCAGGTTTCTACATTCACACTGGATAATTTTGGTCATTTAGGAATAAGGGATTTCAGAGAAGCAAAGACAGAGAAGAAGGCATCTGCTGCCAAAAAAACAAGGATAATTTTTGGACCACTTATTCATGCGACATGTTATTAAACAGGCTGTTTGGTAGTACCAGCTACTATACACATATCCACATATATATGTGTCACTGTCTTTTTGACATTACTAAAGGTCAGGGGTGGGATTCAAATTTTTAACAACAGTTTTCCTACTCAAAGGCGGACATGCAGTGTTACAACACATGTTTACATATACATATACCATATATATGCAACACATATACACATATACACCATATAGATGGTACACATACATAAATGCACCATATATACACTACACACACATACCACCCAACAAAGGAGCTAAACTATCAGCGGAGCGCAAAGCAATGGAAGCGAACATTTCCAGCTGCCCTGCCACTGACAGAGCACCGGATCGGGACTCAGCCAGTAACACGGTTCTCCGATCCGTTATAATTTTAAGAACCGGATTAAGGCAACACCAATCGTCGTTCCTGGGCAGCAGATCATGCTGTCTAAACAGTGATCTGCTGCCCAAAAACAATGATTCTGCATAGGGAAGAGTGATCGCTATAGTGATCCCTCATTCTCATAATGTGAAGAAGACCACTGCATGTAAATGCAGCAGTCTCCTTCACTGAGAGAATATCCGACTGTCAGGAAGGAACACTTCCTAAGTCTTTGCATTAAAGAGCTTGAAAGGGATTGGGTCCTAGGAGACAATTGGGTCAATTTAGATTCATGTCAAATTTCAGACCTGAATTCATTCTGACAAGCCATTAGTGTGAATTGGACCTGAAATGAATTTCAAGAAATTTGCTCATCTCTACTGCTCAACTCCTTTTGCTATAGCATACTGCCTGCAGATTACATTGCATTTCATGGTGACAGGTTCTCTTTTAACATGTTAAAAAAAGGCATTTCTCATCTGTTGCTATTCACCATCCAGTTATGCAGAACATTTGTAATTATAATTGTTTCATTCATTGTACATATTATTAGTAAATGATATTATACGCATTTCATTACATAATCAGTACCAATGAATTTATAGTGTAACACTATGAAAATATGTTATTTCTGTAAGCCAACTGCTACAAATGCTGCTTTATATGACTGCTTCCACTGTGAGATGGCTTTTTAAAAAATAAAGTAGGGCAGTGTTTATTTTAAAATGGTATTTATCTCAGATGTCTTGAAAGCTTTTTCAGCTCATTGATTCCCCTTTCACAGATGGCTGACTTGCTTACCAACTGTTGCTTGATATTTATTACATTTAATTTACTTATGAAGTGAAAGTTTCACTCTAGAGTGCAGAGGTATTTTACACCTAGCTGACAAATCCGATGCCACTCTAATTGGACTGCCATACCTGGATTGTCAAGCCTGACCTTGGTCGTAAATCAGGGCGGTCCATGGTCTACACACTCACCTCAGACATGAGTATAGTAGAAATACTGATCAAAATGCAGGCATACACTGTGACTTTTTAAGAAACTGTTTTGATTATATTTTATACTTATTCTGCCAAAGTAAAAACTATCAAAATATATTTAGTTCAACAATCTGGCTTGAATGTCTAAATGTATTTGGTCTTTTTCATCTTAAAGGGAACCTGTCACCTCAAAAACAGACATATACAGCCAATATTACCTTATAGTAGCTCCCTGTGTGTTATTAATCATGTGTTTGATCAGGTAATTTGATCCTCCATACTTGATAAAAATGATGTTTTAAGCGCCATCAGCGCTAGTCTTCCAGTCAGCTTGAGGTCAAGGAGGCAGCTGCCTCCTTGCTTCAAATCAAGCTAAGCCTTTCTACTGCGCGATCCCATCACAGGCTCCTGCAGTTAGCCGGGTTTCATCTGCTCACTCCAGGTTCCCTGGAGTGTAATACTAAGACACAGTAATTCTACAGCTAACACAAGGGATTAACCCCTTCACGCTACTTGACGTGTATACTCGTCATGGAGCACTGCTATTTAGTGCTCCATGACGAGTATACACGTCATGGCATTAAACTGTCACCATGTCTGCTGACATGGTGACAGCGCTGAGACCCCGGCTGTTACATACAGCCAAGGGTCTCAGCTAGCTGGCCGGAAACCAATAAGGGCGGTCCCAGGCCAGAGATCATTCTGATTGACTAGTCTGTTCATACTAGCCAATCAGAGCATCCTAACGCCATCTGAAAGGATCTGATCCCTGCAGTCCGATTCCCCCCCTTCCCCGCATTATTATTTTAACCCCCTCCCCGTTTCAGGATGGCCGGCGGTACCCGCTCCCTCACAATCAGGATGGCCGAGCGGGAGAAGCAGAGTGTCAGCATACAGCTGACACTCTGGTGCCAGCATGAATGTCGGCTGTTTGAAGCAATGTCAGCCTTTTAAACCCTTCCATGCCGCGGTTCATAGGGTTCATGTGGCCAGAAGAGAGGGAGGAAGCTCCCTCCCCCTCCCATCGGGACGCTGCTCTGCTGTGGCAGAGTCCTGATGGTTACCATTTCAACCAGACGCTTTCACAGGCGTATGGCTTGCCATGGTGTAGATAAGCCTGATCAAGCTCCTGCTAAAGGCAGGAGCCTGATCAGGCTTACTATAAATGAAATACACTGCAGTATACTATACAGTGTACTGCAGTGTATTAAAGAGCCACCAGACCCACTGGATCTTTAAGAACCAAGTGGGTCTGAGTCAAAAAAGTGTAAAAAAAATAAAAAAAGCTAAAAAAAGTAAAAAAAAAATCCCATTTTCCCCATATACGCACATTTTTAATTGGTTAAAAATGAAGAAAATAAAATACCTTAAGCATATTAAGTATTGCGGTGTCCGTAACAACCAGCTCTATAAAAATATCACATGACCCAACCCCTCAGGTGAACACCGTAAAAAAATAAAAATAAAAACAGTGTCAAAAAAGCAATTTTTTTTGTCACCTACCATCACAAAAAGTACAACACCAAGCCATCAAAAGGGTGTATGCCCCTAAAATAGTACCAATCTAACCGTCACCTCATTTCGCAAAAAATGAGCCCCTACCTGAGACAACCACCAAAAAAAATAAAAAAAAACAACAGCTCTCAGACTATGGAGACGCTAAAACATGATTTTTTTGTTTCAAAAATTATATTATTGTGTAAAACTTAAATAAATAAAAATAAGTGTACATGTTAGGTATTGCCGCGTCCGTAACAACCTGCTCTACAAAAGTATCACACGACCTAACCCCTCAGGTGAACGCAGTAAAAATGAATAAGTAAAAACTGTGCCAAAATTACCAATTTTTGGGTCACCTTGCCCCAAAAAGTATAATAATGAATGATCAAAAAATCATATGTACCCAAAACGGTACAAATAAAAATGTCAACTCTTCCTGCAAAAAATGAGCCCCTACACACGACTATCGGCAGAACAATAAAAAATATATGGCATTCAGAAAATGGAGACACAAAAACATATTTTTTTTCAAAAATGCTTTATTATGTAAAACCGAAACAAACAAACAAAGTAGACACATTTGATATCATTGCGTCCTTAACAATCTGCTCTATAAAAGTAGCAGATGATCTAACCTGTACACTGTAAAAAAACAAAAAGTAAAAACTGTGCCTGAACAGCCATTTTTGGTTATCTTGCCTCACAAAAAGCATAATATAAAGCAATCAAAAATCATATGTACCCCAAAATAGCTTCAATAACACTGTCACCTTATCCTTTAGTTTCCAAAATACGGCACTTTTTGGTTGTTTCTACTGTAGGGGTGCATCAGGGGGGCTTCAAATGGGACATGGTGTCTAAAAACCAGTCCAGCAAAATTTGCCCTCCAAAAACCATCTGGCGCATCTTTTCTTGTGCGCCCTGCTGTGAGCCCATACAGTAGTTTACGACCACATGTGGGGTATTTCTGTAAATCGTAGAATCAGGGTAATAGTTTTTGAGTTTTGTTTGGCTATTAACCCTTGATGTGTTACAGGAAAAAAAAATGGATTAAAATGGAAAATCTGCCAAAAAAGTGAAATTTAGAAATGTCATCTCCACTTTCCTTTAAATCTTGTGCAATACATAAAGGGTTAACAAAGTTTGTAAAAGCAGTTTTGAAAACCTTTAGGGGTGTAGTTTCCAAAATGGGGTCATTTATGGTGGTTTCTATTATGTAAGCCCCACAAAGTGACTTCAGAACTGAACTGGTCCTTAAAAAAATGGTTTTGGAAAATTTCTTAAACATTTTAAGAATTCCTTCTAAAATTCTAAGCCTTCTAACGTCCCCCAAAAATAAAATTACATCTACAAAATGATGGCAACATAAAGTAGACATATGGGAAATGTAAAGTAATAGCTATTTTGTGAGGAATCACTATTTTCCTTAAAAGAAGAGAAATTCAAATTTTGAAAATTACAAATTTCTGTAGATTTAAGATTTTTTTTATAAATAAAGGTGATTTATATTGACTCAAATTTACCACTGTCATGAAGTACAATATGTCACGAGAAAACAATCTCAGAATGGCTTGGATAAGTAAAAGTGTTCCAAAGTTATTACCACATAAAGTGACTCGACAGATTTCCAAAATTTGGCCTGGTCCTTAAGGTGCAAAATGTCATGAAGGGGTTAATGTCTACCAATTTACAATGTAATATTTTCTATTTTAATAAAATCTTATTTCTTATGTTCTTATAACCGCCCCAGTTAATTTTATATTTGCTTCCAGTAACTTCTGTTTCATCATTGATTACACACTACAGATTTGATTTAAGATATGATTTAAGCAGGCCATATACGTTAAATTGATTTTAGCCAAACTGGCTGACTTCAGCAGTCCTGGCTACATATGGTTACATCTAATGTGTATGGGGGATCCAGATAATGGATGTCAGAAGAAAGAAGAGTAAACACTTCTTCACCATAGCAGCTGTGCATCTGTGTCATAGTAGTAATAGTTTATAGCTTCACACCACATAAAGTACTAGTGGCCTATTTACACCACAGATCAAAACCCTACAGGCCACAGATCAAAACCCTGAATAAAATACAGATCTTAGCCCCCTTTAATACAGAACTTAGAACAGCCAAGCTTAATAATGACTTCAAACCGGAGCCCCTTACTACATACCCTCCCCAGAGTTCCTGTAAATGTGGCCCCAGGAGATTACTCTGCTCTTTTAGAAGTTTGGGAGATTTGTCCTTTTTCCAGGAGTCTAAGAGTCATTTCAGGAGAGTTGGCAAATACGGTAGGATTGCAAATGAAAAAATGGTAATAGGGAGCTCCTGTTACAGATTTCGCTTTTGGTCAAGGAAATCCAAGTTATGCCTTTGAATAGACACTTAGCACATATGATGATTCAATGAGGCACCAAATTTTCACCTAGAAACAATGTTTTTAAGAGAGAATATCTCCATTATACAGTACAGAATCAGCAAGAAAAAACACAGCACTACTGTAAGTGCTTCTAGCATACTATGGGTGCAGTTATAGTTACCTGTGATTTTTTGAGTTGGGATTCATTGTTATACATTTGCTAACACTAAAATAGTATCTGTTACAATCAATTGGCATGGAACCAAGGGTGACTACCAGGGCAGTCCCCTGGTATTCGCCCTTTAACCACTATACAGACATCTGAACTTCTCTGCAGGAGAATCAGCAGTCTGCTACCTCCAGGAGTAGCCCTAATATGGTTGGCAGCTGACCCACTGAGGCTCAGAAATTGACAGAGGTCAATACACGGGCAAACAAATGGGCACATCTTGAGCAAAGAATAGCAAGTTACACCAACCTATTGTTCAGGCACAGAATAAGATAAACAGCACAGCATATATAGCACAATTTGATTAACACAAATCAAAGCAGTTACACATAGAGCCAAAGGAGGGTTTAACCCTTGCAGTACTGCAGAATCAGGTGAAGTTCAATCTAGAATATCCCTAAAAGACACACAAGAGACCGACAGCCATGTTTCTGCTGGAGCATTTGAACTATGAAAGACACGGGGTGAGTGGAGCAGTGCCTATGCCCAACCAAAGTAATGGGGCAGTGGCAAGCAAGAGCTGCTGACATAGCAGTATAAATATAAAGTGGATGTCCTATTTCACCAAGTTAACAATTAGACAACATATAATAAGGGATAAATGCAAAGAATATTATTTTTGTTACATTTTCTTTTCTTTTTTTCATGAAATGTTTCAAAGTAGTTGGTAAATCGGCCATACGTGTATAACAAATGTGTTTCTACTAGTCCAAGTATCATCATTAGCAAAGTCCAAAGTAATTTACCAAGCAAAAATGGCGGTGTGATTTCCAACTCCAATAAACTTGCTGAAAAAAAAACATAAACCTTTCTACTTGGTGCCTATTTGCCTGTGTGGGATTTAATATCTTCTGGAACAAATGGTTTAATGAAAAAACATATGTGCTGCAATTGAATGGAAAAAAAGAAAGAAATCAATAGCTTTGTGGTGTATTGTTCATTGCCTTTTCGAAATCTGAACAGCTGGGACTGATAAAAGTCCCACAATAAAGCCCAGTTGTCGCATAAAAGCCCTCATTTTATATTAATGTAAAGTATCAAAACTAGAGTACTTTCCTTTATACGCTCCATTATAGAGTCCAGCCTTGTTTGGAATGCGTTGAAATGCACTAGTTCTCTTGGGCTTTATTTTAGCCCATTATGGCAATCAATTAAAATGCCTCCTTCTGTTGCGATTCATAGAAACACACGTTTTTCTTTCCAACAGAATTTGCACTTCATTATTGAAAAGTATCTATTGTCCTTCTCTCTAAATTTCCAAACATGCCATTGTATTCTGTTTCAAACAGATTACATCCCTAGTGCTTGAGCTGTTGATAGACACTATTATGAACGAAGACTTTTCTTGTACTAAATCATTTAATATCAGAAACCTCAAACATGACTTTACATGTACTGAGCAAGCAGGCAATTATTAAGAAGGGACCATTCCTTCTTGACAATTGATTGCTGATCAGTGAAGGTGAAGAGCTGCATTTACATGTAGCAACTACCTGTTACGGGGAGCCGGCGGCACGCTCCCTCCTTTGCAGCGCCGCCACTCTCCCACCTCTGTACAGGAGCGAGGACGCGGTCAGCGTCCTCATCTCCATGACAATGGGGCGTGGAGAACCCGGTGCGCACTCAGCCTCAGCGCAGCTGGCGTTCTCCCCATCCCCTAGGCAACAAACAGACAGGGCCTTTTGAGCGCTGGCAGAGATAGCCAACGCTCAGTTATATTAATTCAATAAATTAGGTCAGGTGACATTGCCCACATCACGTGACCTACCTGAGGGCCTTTTGAACGCTGGCAGAGTTAGCCAGCGCTCAGTTGTATTAATTCTGTGAATTAGGTCACGTGACACTGGCCACGTCACGTGACCTACCTGGGGGCGTATTTAAACAGGCAGCCTGCTGGCCACAGGTTTCCTGTAACATAGTAACATAGTAACATAGTTTATAAGGCCGAAAAAAGACATCTGTCCATCCAGTTCGGCCTGTTTTCCTACAAGTTGATCCAGAGGAAGGCAAAAAAACCCTGTGAGGTAGAAGCCAGTTTTCCCCACTTTAGGGAAAAAAATTCCTTCCCGACTCCAATCAGGCAATCAGAATTACTCCCTGGATCAACGACCCCTCTCTAGTAACTATAACCTGTAATATTATTACCCTCCAAAAATACATCCAGGCCCCTCTTGAACTCTTTTAGTGAACTTACCATCACCACTTCCTCAGGCAGAGAGTTCCATAGTCTCACTGCTCTTACCGTAAAGAATCCTCTTCTATGTTTGTGTACAAACCTTCTTTCCTCCAGACGCAGAGGATGGCCCCTCGTCACAGTCACAGTCCTGGGGATAAATAGATCGTGGGAGAGATCTCTGTACTGACCTTTGATATATTTATACATAGTTATTAGATCTCCCCTCAGTCGTCTTTTTTCTAAAGTGAATAAGCCTAATTTTGATAATCTTTCTGGGTACTGTAGTCCACCCATTCCAGTTATTACTTTAGTTGCCCTCCTCTGAACCCTCTCCAGCTCTGCTATGTCTGCCTTGTTCACAGGAGCCCAGAACTGTACACAGTACTCCATGTGTGGTCTGACTAGTGATTTGTAAAGTGGCAGGACTATGTTCTCATCACGGGCATCTATGCCTCTTTTGATGCAGCCCATTATCTTATTGGCCTTGGCAGCAGCTGTCTGACACTGGTTTCTGCAGCTTAGATTTCTGTTCACTAAAATTCCTAGGTCCTTTTCTATGTCAGAGTTACCCAATATTTTACCATTTAGTATGTACTGGTGACTTGCATTATTCCTTCCCATATGCATAACTTTACATTTGTCAGTGTTAAACCTCATCTGCCACTTCTCTGCCCAAGCCTCCAGTCTATCCAGATCCATCTGTAGCAGTGTACTGTCCTCTTCTGTGTTAATTACTTTACACAGTTTAGTGTCATCTGCAAAAATTGATATTTTACTGTGCAAGCCTTCTACAAGATCATTAATAAATATATTGAAGAGAATAGGGCCCAATACTGACCCCTGTGGTACCCCACTAGTTACAGTGACCCAATCTGAGTATGTACCATTAATAACCACCCTCTGTTTTCTATCACTGAGCCAGTTACTTACCCACATACAGACATTTTCTCCCAGGCCAAGCATTCTCATCTTATATACTAACCTTTTATGTGGTACAGTGTCAAATGCTTTGGAGAAGTCCAGATATACGATATCCATTGATTCGCTGCGGTCTAGTCTAGAACTTACCTCCTCATAGAAACTGATTAAATTGGTTTGACATGACCGATCCCTCATGAAGCCATGCTGTTATGGAGTAATTTGCTTATTTTCATTGAGGTACTCCAAGATAGCATCTCTTAGAAAACCCTCAAACAGTTTACCCACGACAGATGTTAAACTTACCGGCCTATAGTTCCCGGGCTCTGTTTTTGGACCCTTTTTGAATATTGGCACCACATTTGCTATGTGCCAATCCTGTGGAACACTCCCTCTCAGTATAGAGTCCTTAAATATCAGAAATAAGGGTCTGGCGATGACATTACTTAATTCTCTTAGGATACGGGGGTGTATGCCATCCGGTCCTGGCGATTTGTCTATTTTTTTATTTTTATTTTTCATTTTTCATATTTTTCATAACAAATGAAAAAACAAGTAAACACCATCACAGATATAAGAAATTACACATGACAAGTAATGGATACAGATAGATAGTTAGGATTCAATCTGGATACCAAAGGAAGGTTACAACTTTTGTACTATACCAAAGGAACAGTGCCTGTAGTCATCTTATTTATCAAATTGCCTAAAGGTTGTCCAAGGAAGCCATAAACGTTTATATTTCCCTATATCCCGAGTCTCCCAAGCTGCTAATTCCTCAAATCTGTATATCTGGTCGACTTTCCCTATCCACTGGGACATGTGCGGTAGATCAGTAGAAAGCCAGAAGCGGGGGACCAATAGCCGAGCCGCACTCAGAAGAAAGAGAAATAGGTGAGGGGGGGAACGAGACTGTTGCTGTGGGCAGGTTCCCAATAGTGCCAACTGGGGAGAAATGGGTACTGATGAATTACAGATTTTGTTGCATAGCTCAAAAATCTCGATCCACCACTTCTGAATCTTAGGGCAAGTCCACCATATGTGAAAGAAGGAACCTCTCTCTGATAGACAACGCCAACATGTATCAGAGCCAGAGCTACTATATAAACATGTAATATCAGGTGTTTTGTACCACCTGGTTAGGATTTTATATCCATTTTCCTGTGTTCGCACACATCTGGAGGTTTTGTGAGGGGCCATAAAGAGGGTGGTTATTTGTGAGTCTGTAAACGAGATCTTTAAGTCTTTTTCCCATAAGCCTATGAATGCAGGTTTAGGTGCTAAAATGGGTAAGCAAAGTCTACGATAAATCTTAGAGATTAATTTGGCAGGTGTAACAGTTTCTGCCATCATACCTTCAAACCAAGTCAGGGGACGCATTAAGGCGCCTTTGTTAATGTGGTTGGATATCCAGGTTCGCAAGAACGAAAATAAAGGGGTGGTGAAAGCAATAGTGGGAAATATAACCTTGAAGGCAGGGTAGTCAAGAAATCTCCCTTCATCATCAAACAATGAAACTAAAGATAGGGTAGAGTGTCGGACCGTAGATGGCAAGCTATCTTGAAGTACCAATGGAGCTAAAGCTATGACATCTTTAACCCGCAGAAGTGGCGAAGGAAGGGGGATAGCATGTTGGGATGATTGAAACCATTTCCATGTTTCCAGGGTGGCTTTGATGATCGGGTTTGCCAAGTGTACTCTTCGGTCAAGGGTCTGCATACCTACTAACAAGCTTGAGAAGGTCTTGCCAAGAAGGTCTTGCTCTATAGCAGACCAATCCTTTTTATGATGACAGCCCAGCCAACCAACCACCCTGGAAAGGAGAACAGCTCTCCCATACAGTTCAGGGTCTGGTAAGTTAACACCGCCCAAGGCTTTAGGTCTGTTTAAGGTTGTATAAGAAATCCTAGCCTTCTTTTTTGCCCAGATAAAAGTACGTATGTGTCCTTTTAGAGAAATGTAAAATGATTTAGGTACGGGTATGGGTAATACTTGCTGCAGATAGGTTAATCTTGGGAGGATCAGAGCCATCACTATGTTTTTCCTACCAAACCAAGATATCATGTTAGCCTGAAGGGAAGAGAGGTGGGATTTTATGGATTCCAGCAAAGGAACATAGTTCAATGAGAAAAGAGTAGCAGGATTTGGACCAATTTTGACCCCCAGGTAGGTAATGTGAGGTGTGTTCCAGTTAAAGGGAGAGGCTGATTGAAGAGATGATCTCAATCGATTAGGGATATTGACACTTAGAACATATGATTTGGTCATATTTATCTTAAAGTCAGAGAAGGTGCCGAAACGTTCCAAGGTGTGATATATACGAGGAAGTGAGCATGAGGGGTTAGTAGTCAAGATCAAAAGATCATCCGCAAATGCGGCTACCTTATGTTCTCTCCCCCCTATATGAATACCGCATATATCTTTGTCTCTCCTCAGGGTTTGCATTAGGGATTCCATGACAAGGACAAACAAAAGAGGGGAGAGAGGGCATCCCTGTCTGGTGCCATTACGGATGCTGAAGGACGGGGACAAAGTGCTGTTGATAATTAAGGAGGCTGAAGCATTTGCATACATTGAAAAGACGGCCTCGACATATGGGATTGGAATACCAAAGGTGCCTAGAACCTGTCTCATATAGTACCAATTGACCCTGTCGAAAGCCTTCTCAGCATCAGTACTGAGAAGGACTAGTTGCTGATTGTGTTTTTTTGAGTGAAAAATGGCATTTAGTACTCTGGCGGTATTATCTTTTCCTTCCCTGCCTCTAACGAATCCTACTTGATCACTGTGGACCAAATGAGGCAGTAGGGTAGCAAGGCGTTCAGCTAACATTTTGGCCAAGAGTTTCAGATCTAAATTGAGCAATGAAATAGGCCTGTAGTTGGCACAATTTGAATAGTCCTTGCCCTCTTTGGGGATAAGGGAGATATGGGCTTTGGTCATATCTGTAGATAGGGGGACACCAGACAGGGAGCTATTGAAGACAGGAAGGAGGTGGGGAATCAGTGTAGGATAGAAAGTGCGATAGTATAAAGCGGGAAATCCATCTGGACCGGGACTTTTCCCATTGGGGAGTTGTTTAATTGCGTTAGTGAGTTCCTCCTCAGTAAAAGGAGCGCTCAATGCTAAACCTTGAGACTCTGATAGCTTGGGTAATGACAAAGAATTGAGATAAGATGTGATCAATTCACAGGTTGGAATGCTTTCAGGCTGGGGATTAGACGAATTTTTTAAATTGTACAATGAATGATAGAAGTTATGAAAATGGTCAGCAATGGATGAAGTATTAAAAACTACTGTCCCATTTGAAGTTTTAACTTTATGGATGTAGTTCTGAGACCTTCTCTGCTTTATGCGTTGCATCATAAATTTAGAGGCCTTATCCCCATGTGCGTAATATTTAAATTGAGAATGGAGGTACCATTTTGCTGAAGTGGTGTTAAGTAGGTTTTTGACTTGAGAACGTAACTCGGTAAGTTCTGACAAGTGAACGTCAAGAAGAGATTTCTTATGTAAAGATTCAATATGTTTGATCCGCCTAAGGAGATTTTCTAAATTAGCAATCCTCTCCTTTTTGAGTTGGGAGCCTAGATTAATGAACTGACCTCTCATGTAGGCCTTATGTGTATCCCATAAGATTTGGGGAGTGGTCTCAGGTAAAGCATTAAAGGAGAAAAATTCCTCCAAAGCCTCCTGTGCTTTTTGTAGATAACGACTAGAGGAAATAAGCTGCTCATTAAGTCTCCATTTAAATTCTTTGGTATCTATGGAGGGTGTTGTAATAGATAAGAACACAGGGGAGTGGTCTGAAAGGTGCATAGTACCAATATGTGCAGAGGAACATAAATGTAGGTGTTCTTTAGAGATGAAAATATGGTCCAACCGTTGATAAGAACCATGGACCGAGGAAAAGAAGGTGTAGTCCCGCGTGGAGGGATTCAACAGTCTCCAGACGTCATGTAAGGAGAGGCGGTGAAAAGTTTTTTTAAGGTGACGTATGGCTTTGGTCGAAACTGCTGATTTTTGTGATGTAGAATCTAATAGTGGATCCATAATAAGATTAAAATCACCTCCAAGCACAACCACACCCTCCTTAAAAGGCTCCAACAGGAGTAAAACTTTATCTAACCAAGATACTTGATTTACATTAGGTGCGTATACATTTACAAACGTATAAATCTGGTTGGCTATTGAACCCTTAAGCAATAGGTATCTGCCTTCCGAGTCCTGGACGTGGGAGGAATAGGTGAAGGGTACATCTTTCCTAAAACCGATACTAACCCCCCTAGAGGCCGAGGAGTCCGATCCACAATGGAACCACTGGGAAAATTTACCATAAGTAAGATTAGGATACTTGTTGAATTTAAAGTGAGTTTCTTGCAATAACACCACTGATGTTTTCTTGGAATTCAGGTATGAGAGTATCTGGCACCTCTTTGACGGGGAGTTAAACCCCTTTACATTAAAAGAGGCGACACATATCTCAGCCATTGAAATATTTGCAAAGGAGTTTTGTGGGGTAGTTCCTAACTAAAGAGAAGGTTTGAAAGAAGTACTCAGCCTCCAGGGGGACCGCAAACCAGAAACCCAGACATCCAGTCCATCCACGTCCAGGAACTGCATCCGTCCACTGTACATCTGTGAAGGTAAGATCAACAACAAAAGTATAAATAACACATAGGGTGTCAACCAAATACAAGATGGAAACAAAGAAGAAAAGGTCCATGGACCAACAGGTGAGATCAAGATATTGCGTGAACGGGGGAGATATGGTTATACCGTCACTCTACACCCTAGAACAGGCAATATTTTAGCAACAGCATGGTCAGCAATTTTCCATAACTTGGGGGGAAAGTAAGAGAGTGAAGAAGGATAGTGCAGATTTGAAGAAGGGATGATAGATGAGAGAGGTATGGAAGGCTGAGATCAAATGATATACTGGGTAGACAGTCCCAGTTGCTTTGATAAGAGGTAAAGAGCTGTGGTCACTCTTCGTAGCATATCTGGTCAGCTTTATGGTTCTTCAAGACGCAGTCTCCTTGGTGTGGAAGATCTATGTCCCCTCTTTCCTCTTTGCTGCTTGGATCCTCGGGGGGTATTCCAGGGGGTCACAGTTGGGAGAGTTGGTAACTTGGTCATATCTTGGACAACGTCCCAGTTCTCGATTTGTAGTGGTTCAATGTCCAGATGATCGAACACTTTATCCAGGTCTTCGTACGTAGAAACTGCAATGCGGCGGCCCTTATGTAGGAAGGAGAGACCAAATGGGAAGCTCCACCTGTAGAGGATTTTATGAGAACGAAGCCAATCCGTCAGTGGTTTCAGCGCTCTCCTCTTTTTCAATGTGGATTGTGCTAAATCTTGAAAAATCATTATTTCAGAGTTTTCCCATGTAATAGAGGGGAGGCTTCTAGCTTGAGTGATGATAGCTTCTCGAACAGGATAATTTAAAAACTTGCAGATTATGTCTCTCGGGGGTTCCCCTGGCTGTGGTTTAGGTCTAAGGGCTCTATGTGCTCTTTCGATGACCACTTCATGGGCAGAGTCAGGGCCTAGTATAGATAGGCATATTTGAACTACCGTTTCGTTAATGTCCTGCGGTTCTACGTATTCGGGTATGCCCCTAAAGCGCAAGTTGTTTCTCCTACCTCTATTTTCCTGATCTTCTAATGCTGCATACAATAGATTCAAATGTGTCTGGCCCACTGAGATGCTTTGTGTAGACGCAGTTTGATGAGAAACGATTGCGGCCTGGGCCTCTTCAAGGGCTTCCACTCTCTGCCCAATGTGGCGTATATCTTCTCTCATCGCGGCAATATCAGAGCTTATCGGTTCAAGCGCTTCTGCTAGGGCTTCTTTCAAGAAGGCTCGTGAAATAGGTAACTCCTGTTGTGCTGGTGAGGCTTCTTTACCTCTGTCTTCCTTGTTAGTCTCCCGCGTCTGAGAGCCGGAGGAGCGCGGTGTGCCGGGCGCCATCTTGGTTTCCCGTGCTGTGTAGACGGAGGCAGCTTTTTTGATAAATTTATCCATTTCCCCGGCCGGGATAGAATCTTTGTTGGTTCCTTGAGATTCAGGGGGTTTAGAGCCCCCGATTTTGACCATACTGGAGCGTGTAGGCTGTGAGTCCAGGCTATAAGGGTGAGATCTCAGACGGAGCAGCGTTTCACACCACCATCTGCTTCAGGCGCTAGCTCCGCCCCCCCGCGATTTGTCTATTTTAATCTTTTTAAGACGCAGCTCTACTTCTTCCTGGGTCAGACAGGGCACTTTTAATGGGGAATTTACTTTTATATTCTGCATTTCATCTGACAGTTTATTTTCCTCAGTGAATACAGTGGAGAAAAAGATATTTAGTAGCTTTGCTTTCTCCTCATCGCTCTCTGCAACTCCCCCCTCATTACTCTGTAAGGGGCTGACACCTTCAGGTTTATACTTTTTACCATTTATATAATTAAAGAACATTTTAGGGTTAGTTTTACTTTCTTTGGCGATTAATCTCTCGGTCTCTAGTTTGGCTGTTTTTATTTGTCTTTTACATATTCTATTTTTTTCCTTGTAGTTTTTCAATGCTTCCTCGCTCCCCTCCTGTTTTAGTGATTTAAATGCTTTCTGTTTGTCATTTATTGCTTTCTTTACAGTTCTGTTTATCCACATTGGTTTTTTTCTTGTTCCTTAACCTTTTATTCCCATAAGGTATGTACCTCTCACAATTAGATATTAGGATGCTTTTAAAAATATCCCATTTTGTGGCTGTATTTTTATTTTTGAGGACTTTGTCCCAGTTAGTTAGGCCTATGGCCTCTCTTAGTTGGCTAAATTTAGCTTTTTTGAAGTTAGGTATTTTTGTTTCTCCCTGAAGAAACGCTCTTTTGAATGACAATTGGAAGGTTATTATATTATGGTCACTATTTCCTAGGAGTCCCCCGACCTGCACATCTGTTGTTCTGTCAGGTCTATTGGTTAATACTAAGTCCAGTATGGCCGTCCCTCTAGTCGGGTCCTGAACCAGTTGGGAAGTAGATTTTCTATGGGCTCTGGTATACTAGGGGGTTTATAATAATCTCCTATTAGTATTTTATTATTGTTTTTGGCTCCATTTATTTCTACCCACAGTGACTCCACATCTTCATGTCCCTCACTTATATCTTCCCGCAGTGTGGGCTTTAGACAGGACTTTACATAAAGGCAGACCCCTCCCCCTCTCCGGTTTTGGCGATCCTTTCTAAAAAGATTGTAACCCTGTACATTAACTGCCCAGTCAGAGGTATCATCCAGCCATGTCTCAGTTATTCCCACTATGTCATAGTCCTCCTCACACATCACTAATTCCAGTTTACCAATTTTATTAGTCAGGCTTCTGGCATTAGTGTACATACACTTAAGAGGTCTATGTATATTTTTTACCCCCCTTTTTAAATTACTATTACCTGTGAAGTGAATATCCGGGGTTTTTGGGTTACTTTGGTTGATGTTTTGCCCAATATTCTCCCTACATTCCTCACTAATCCCAACCCCCACTAACCCCCCACTCTCCCCGACTATGACCCACTCTCTATCTACACTATCTACCTCCTTATTAGTATTACCCCCCACCCTCCCCCCAGATCCTAGTTTAAAAGCTCCTCCAGCCGTCTAACCATTTTTTCCCCCAGGGCAGTTGCACCCTCCCCATTAAGGTGCAGCCCGTCCCTACTGTAGAGTCTGTAGCCGACAGAGAAGTCGGCCCAGTTCTCTATGAACCCAAACCCTTCCTTCCTGCACCAGCCTCTGAGCCACTTATTTAACTCCCTAATCTCCCGTTGTCTCTCTAGTGACGCTCGTGGCACTGGTAGTATTTCTGAAAACATTACCTTGGAGGTCCTGGACTTGAGCTTCTCTCCTAGTTCCCTAAAATCATTTTTAAGGACCTTCCATCTCCCCCTGACTTTTTCATTGGTGCCAATGTGTACCATGACCGCCGGGTCTTCCCCAGCCCCACGCAGCAATCTGTCAATCCGATCCGCGATATGCCGAACCCGAGCACCCGGGAGACAACACACTGTTCGGCATTCACGGTCTCGGCGACAGATGACCCTGTCTGTCCACCTAATTATAGAGTCCCCTACCACCAGCATCTGTCTGGCCTTTGCTGCTCTCCTTTTCCCATCCTTCCTTCAGCTGTCATCCTCCTGGTTACTAGGAGAAACAGCCTGCTGCAGTGTCGCTGGTCCTGGGCTTTCATCCCTAATATCAGCCAAAAAGGCATATTTGCTAGGGTGTTCCAGCTCAGGACTAGCCTCCCTGGCACTTTTCCCTCTACCCCTCCTTACTACATTAACCCAACTGCTGACCTGATAGTCCTGCTCTTGCCCATCTCCTCCCTCCTCCTCTTCACTGACCCCAGCCAGTGCCTGCACTGTGAGGTCTAAGCCTCTCTCCAGGTGTTCAATGCCCCTAAGTATGCCAAGCTGCTTATTTAGATCCAAGATCTGGGCTTCTAAATATGCAACGTGATTGCATCTAGTGCAAATGTATTCACCCATAAATGGTTCTTCAAGGCATGCATACATTGCACAGGACACACACTTAGTAGCATTGTCCATGGAGCACCTGCTAGATGGGGATATACAGTATAGTGCAGAAAAACAGTAAATTTATGATTAGGGTTTGCTGTAGCTGGAGGACTACAAATCAAGTTAACACACAAGGAAAATCTCTCCCACCTTACTTTTTCCTCCTTGTCTTAAACTCCGGTTTTTTAACTCCACTTATACATAGCCCACTTACAAAGCAAGCCCAAAGTCAGAGCAAGCTCTATAAGAGTTTAGCTATGTAATTTATAGCACCTGGGATTGCTAACCACTCCCCTTCACCAGGTACACAGCAGAGAAAAAAAATGGGTTTAAATGTTATAACCAAATGCAACCACTAAACAAACAAAGACCTTTGCAATCAACTAGACAGTTATTTGCAGTCACTCCCACAAATTCACACTCAGTACCAGAACTCCGTTTTTTTTAACTCCACTTATACACAGCCCACTTACAAAGCAAGCCCAAAGTCAGAGCAAGCTCTATAAGAGTTTAGCTATGTAATTTATAGCACCTGGGATTGCTAACCACTCCCCTTCACCAGGTACACAGCAGAGAAAAAAAAATGGGTTTAAATGTTATAACCAAATGCAACCACTAAACAAACAAAGACCTTTGCAATCAACTAGACAGTTATTTGCAGTCACTCCCACAAATTCACACTCAGTACCAGAACTCCGGTTTTTAACTCCACTTATACACAGCCCACTTACAAAGCAAGCCCAAAGTCAGAGCAAGCTCTATAAGAGTTTAGCTATGTAATTTATAGCACCTGGATTGCTAACCACTCCCCTTCACCAGGTACACAGCAGAGAAAAAAAAATGGGTTTAAATGTTATAACCAAATGCAACCACTAAACAAACAAGACCTTTGCAATCAACTAGACAGTTATTTGCAGTCACTCCCACAAATTCACACTCAGTACCAGAACTCCGGTTTTTTAACTCACTTATACACAGCCCACTTACAAAGCAAGCCAAAGTCAGAGCAAGCTCTATAAGAGTTTAGCTATGTAATTTATAGCACCTGGGATTGCTAACCACTCCCCTTCACCAGGTACACAGCAGAGAAAAAAAAATGG